>WSTI01000038.1:1771-12919 GCA_019616915.1 Ceratobasidium sp. 423
GACTCTCACAAAACGTAAAATCCATACTTGTCGTCGGTTGAATAGAAAATATCCGGAGCGGCGGGCTTCGGTCCGGTAAACGCCCGGCGCGAAGAGTGACAGCGCCGGCCTGGGCTCGATTCAGCAACCTAATCGACACACGACCACAATACTCCACATAACGCACTATGCATAGGCTAGGCGGCGCCGGATATGGCGCATTTGATCGTCAAACCCAATCTCTAGCTTCTTTCGCGGCCTTGTCTACTTCACTTAAAGATTCGGAAATCGCCCATCTTCGAGCTCAGATGAACTCTTTCCGCACTGCTCTGACCCGTTTCGCCGCCCAACACCGGGCTCAAATAAGAGCAGACCCAGCTTTTCGTACTGCATTCACTAGTATGTGCGCTTCCCTAGGAGTCGACCCACTCGCAGGTCCTCGTGAGGGCGGCCTATGGGCCGAGCTGCTCGGATTAGGAGATTTTAGCTTCGAATTGGGGATTCAAATTGTGGACGTTTGTGTAGAAGCGAGGGACAAGACGGGAGGCCTAGTTGATATGCAACACCTGTTGCGACAAATCGAAAAGATGCGGGCGCTCAAAGATGGTGCGATTACGGAAGACGATGTGGCACGGAGCATCAACGCCCTCAAACCACTGGGGGTGGGGTACGAGATCGTTACCGTTGGAGGGCGAAAGATAGTTCGCTCAGTCCCAAGGGAGCTTGATACGGACCAGACGGAGGTTTTGGCATTGGCATTACGATCGGATGGAAGGGTGGATGCGCGAAGTATTATGACCGCACTCGGGTGGTCACTTGAACGATCAGAGATGGCTTTGGACAACATGCTTATGCGTGATGGTACTTGCTGGCTCGATGACCAAGATCCGGCTGGTAAGGTCTATTGGGTATTCTCAGCGTTCACATTTGAAGATACTGTACAATGAATAAATAATCAATTCACTATAAGGCCAACGTCTATGGCTTAAACATTCAGAGGCCGCAAGTGTACCCAATACTCAGCCAGTGTAGTTTGCGCAACCGCCCTATCGACCGCACTTGCCAACCCCCCTACATCTTCTCCTCCGCCGTGGCACAAGCTCGACATAACGTCCAGCGCAAGTCTTTGAAGGTGGTCCGGAAGTTTTGTCCAGGGTCCAGTGATTGTCCCACGTTTAGCGTGATCGAATATAAAAAACGGAATAAGGCGTTGTCGAAGAGCGTCCAAAGTCTAGCACAAGTATGATGAGAGTTAGAAGAATAAGATTGGAACAACTAACCGGGTGATCATAAAGTTTTCGTTGGTTCATTCTCAACAGTATAAGTAGTACGATCTATGATGAGTTCCATTGATAAGAGCCACCATCATAACGTCGAGCGGTTAGTTCGTACCTCAGTTCCCCCCAAATCTTTCTCTCCGAACTCCCAGGCCGTCCGCGGCAGCCCTAGGACCCACTCCCTTACATCTGCGTTGTCTAGGCTTGGAATCTCCATACATCGTGGATCAGAATTGATCTACCAAAGCGTATCAGACGACTCCCTACGAGGGGAGGGAGGTTGTCAACACTCACAAGGATGATCCTGCCCATAAATTCCACTGCTGCCCGTTTTACGGACTTGTTTCCCGCACCAGAACTGGAGGTGGCATACTGCATGGTGGCAGGGATCACACTATTCTCAGAACGAAGCGCCCATATTGTAGGCAGGAGGGATGTATAAGCAATCAAGGACAAGTCTGAAGGTAATCCGGGAGGCGATCCGGCCTACCCCAAAGATTTTATCGAGGACCATGTGATTATTCGTGGATAAAACAAATTAGTGTAATCCTAGGGTATAACTCGGAATATGCGTACCTCTCCCCGTAAGGCTCGGACCACGTAAGACGCAACCTCATTAACCTGCTTCCCGTCGGCCATCGGTTTGCCCCCTTTTTTATTCCGTCGTCGGATACCCGTATCAGTCGGTGGTACACGGGAAACGTATAACGAAATCAACTCGGCATAAGCTAGATTGAGGGATTGGAGTCCCTCTCGTGTCTAAAGGCGAACGTGAGTAGATAAGTGCCCGAAGAATGAGCACTCACTTACCTTGACGTTTACGGGTTCTATTGTCGCTAGCGCTACTCCCTCCCCGAATGGGAAGTAGGAAGCTATGTGACCCATAAAGGCAGTCAGGTCATCGAAAATTTCCTCATTGGCCTACCAGATGATATTAGATAAGGCACGGTTTAGGTCGATCGCCAGAAGACCTACATGCCCATCTCGTATCAACGCCCCATATACTAACCGCGCAAGTTCTACTACACTTAATACTAGTTCGAGTGATTGAGCAGGTATTGAAGTTGGTAAACGCAATTGGGGAGCATTGTCGAGGAACGTTGCTGTCAGAAGGGGATGGAGTCGGGATACCAAAACCTAGGTATATGCATCAGACCCGCTTGCCTTTGTATTGAGAGCGACATACCGCCAATGGATTTGGGTCGTTACTTTTGTTTAGGGTGTCGGTATCAAGAGCCACTGCAGCGTCCAAAACATCCAAGTCACAACCCATCGGACCTGCCATAAGATCCCCTCTGTTCAATGTTGTGGCTCCCTCGTTCCATTGTGCTGGAGTTGACTCGCGTGGAGCCAACAGGGCGACAAATGAATTAAATGCAATATTTGACGGGAAGGAACTTGCGAAAAACCAGGTTGGAATCGAGCCTCCTGGGTGGGCGGAAGTGGAAGAGGGGCTTGCCAGGGCATGTTGGAGGAAAGCCGAAAGAGTGGAAAGAAGCGTGAACTTGGTCTGTCATAATGAATAAGCATCAGACAAGGAGGCCCTGCGAGCATACTTACCGAACTGGACAGGGATTGATCACTAGCAACTCCACGAGAATCTATAATCGCAACATCCGATGAGTCTCAGACGGAATGGTAAAACTATTGTGAACGTACCCCCTATCCCCAAAGCAGCTAACAACCCATCAAGAATCCTCGCACCAGGACCTTCCTCCCTCACCCCTCTCAGACCAGCACCCGAAACAACTACATGCGGGACTCTCTCTAAAAGTACGCCCATTACCCGGACAGCGTCGGCTCTGACAGGAGCGGAAATGTGAGCTAGCGCGGCGGCAGCAAACAGAAGCAAGGGAGGGGCGTGTGGGATTAGAGTAGTCTAAAACACTATCAGTTCGGGCAAAGCCACTTGCAAAGAAAGGAAGCATACCGCAGGAACTCGGTCAAGAACCCATTCCAAGAATAATATCAAGGATTTACGAACTGAATGGTCCTTTATTAATGATATCAATAATTGACTCAGGTAGTGAAACGCTATACTAGGATAGAACACTTACGTCGTCTGCGATCAATTTTGAGATAGCGTCAAGTAAGCTTCCCAGGTTGGGGATGATCAGCTTCGGGTGATCGCCCATTAGCTCACGAAGGCCCTGCAAAGCATCTTTGTCCAATTAATCTGGTTTTGTTCGTTCAAACTCGAGACAATCGAAGCGGATCTCGGCCACATACCCTTACGAGTCCCAGGGCTATAATGTCTCAAATGTACGAGCAAGTCATCATAGGTGAGCCGTCGTCGGGTCGTCGGTACGCCTTGCTCTGTAACCTGCTCTTCGGTCCGGATTGACTGGCTGGGTAGCGCCACCGCTTTTAATTTATTAGTGTTGCGTTGTAGGGTTTCCCCGCCGAAACTCACATCTTGCTTTGAACGATGTATCTATTTCATTAGTCGGAGCCTTTTTGACTTTCCCAAGCTTGAGTTTAGCTTTCTGAAGGATGATCAGCCCCTATACCCGCATATATATGAGGATAAGCTCACCGCAAAATCGGCCGCCTTTTCCTTTCGTTTCTTGGAGCTCTTTGGCATTCTTGATTGTAGTTGGGAGTGAAGTTTATACCTTCACGTGATTTGAGAGAAAACTAATTTCCAAAACAGTGGGTGGCGAAACGCCGACCACCTCCACTGGTCATACAGTGAAGTTAACGTTCATCTCGTTCTCGATTAGCACTCTAAATTACTTGGGCCCACCCGGAAAACCCTACAGAAAATTAACAGATCTTCGAATGGCTGCTGTCTAGAGGAACACGTTTTTACTCTGGTGATTGAATACTTCTAGCAGGCCCATTAAGGTGCGGCTGAACCGTTACTCTGCACCGTTTCTCCAACGCCTTGGTTTCTAGCCTCACGATCTGATAGAACATATGGTCTATTCTTGAGTTACTGGCGACATAGTACTCGATCCTTTGTTCTTGCCACGCCGCTTTCCTGACCGGCGACCGAGAGAGCCACATTGCCACGTTGTAGAACGGCCTCCTCACTACCCCTTGCGCGCTAGGGCAGTGCGAAACGCACATCTTACGACTTGGTCACATGCCTATTAACCGGGAGACGACTTACAAAGGGATGGTATGACACATTGCCCCGCAAAACGGTTCAATAACAACGACCGGCTCCATAGCCAAGTTTAGACTGCGGGAGGTGGCGCGTGCGCATGCGCTTGGACTTCGGCCGCTCATCTAACTACCTCAAGATTATTTGCGATGCGCGCGAGGTAGATTTCAGCCACGAGCAGAATGTACTTATTGGGAAATACTTGGTTCGTGCCTAAGTCTCGTATCACAACGTCTGTCGTCCGGAGAGTTAGGCCACAGTCCAAAACGCTGCGAAATACAGGCGATTCGAAGGTATAAGATCGACTGCCTTGCCAGCTGGGACTCCATCAACACCCAACCAGACTGTACTTTCTACTCACACAACATGAGCGACCCCAAGTACGTTGAAGATATATTCTCCCTTTGGTTTATTCGTCGGAGCTCTAACTTTAATTACCTTAGCCATCCCATTTTCAAGCAATTCACTGAACTCGACCCTTCTATGGTGATCATCCGCGACACTCCTCATCCGGACTGGGTTTGGCAGCAGCCCCCAATAATGGGAACACTCACACCTGGACATGGCCACCCTATGCCTTATATACCTGGTAGTGACGAACTCCTGCCTCCTCTCACTAGCGCCTCCGAAGCACGAGCACGATCACGAGCACGAGCACGACCGCAGCAATGGCATGACGAACGTCCCGGTATGTGGGATGATGTACCTAAACCCAAGCCTACGTAAGTTGAATTTTGATTCGGGGTTGCAGCCTTCTCGTTCACTTTAGTAGCACCACTAACGCTGGCTCTACAAGCAGTAAACACTCGGAAGAGGAAGAGTCGGCCGGGAGCGCTGGCCACTTGTCTGAACGCCAGGATAGAGGGGGACACGGAAGTGGGCACGGAAGTGGGCACGGAAGTGGGCACGGAAGTGGGCACGGAAGTGGGCACGGAAGTGGGCACGGAGGTGGGTACGGGGGTGGACACGGGGGTGGACACGGGGGTGGACACGGGGGTGGGTACGGAGGTGGGTACGGGGGTGGGCACGGGGGTGGGCACGGAGGTAGGCACGGAGGTGGGCACGGAGGTGGGCACGGGGGTGGGCACGGAGGTGGACACGGGGGTGGACACGGGGGTGGACACGGGGGTGGGCACGGAGGTAGGCACGGAGGTGGGCACGGAGGTGGGAACGGACGAGCAACTGGGTCAAAGTACCATCGCCTTTGATTATACTGGACACGGGCACTATCAGATGCCCTGTATACATTTGTATCGTAATCACTCTCCATTGAATATTAAGGGTAACTACAGTAGACACGATTCCTCTGATTCTTTCGATAACTTCGCTAGTTTTCGTAATAAAATATCAAAGAACAAAAAATCAGCCCAAAAAATCAGCTCTGACTGTCCCATTGATTGAATGCGTTTAATTATACCCCAATTACATGCGTTTATCTCCATACTTATTTATGAAAGTTAACCCCCCCCCCCCCGATTTAACTCCCCTTAAGGAAATTCTTAGTATAGAGTACCGCCGCTGGGCGTAAGGCACCTTTCCATTTATATATGCGAAACCACTTCAACCTAAAATATGATATCGTCGTTAAGCCTCAGAACAATTAAATGGTGCTAGATTTACAGGGTGACGTGCGGAGGTGCAGACGCAAAGTGCATGATTATTGTGGCCTAGTTGTTTTCACAGTAATGATACAAAAACATATTGTACAACTAATACGGTTAGAACGAATAGAATTTTTCTATTATCCGAATCCGGTTTGGGAGAGAGCGAACATCCAAATTAGCCTGGACAATAGCTGCATCAGCTTGATCCTGTCAAACGATCCGATTATGACGTACCCCCTAGTATCTTCCTAGTACGCTGTAGACCGGCAGCGGTGACTGAATCTGGGGTGGTTCGTATGGTGGGAGTGTCTCGATTGAACTCCGGTTGGACCTCGCAGAGGCCAGCGCAGCAGCTTCCTCGCGCGCAGGAGGGCCAAAGAACCCGTCAAATGCCCTTTTCATCTCGGGCGATACACCAGGACAGGGAGTGGGCGCAAGTGCGGTGTGGTTCTTTCGCGGAGGGGCGGTGGCCACCGGAGGGGTCACGGCGCGGAGTTCACGAGCTGGGGGACCAAAGAAGCCATCGAAAGCACGAGCCAGAGCTGGGGGCACAGACGGGTGAAGTTTGTCCTCTTGAGGGTTGTACGCGAGAGCGGTGTGATTGCGGCGCATCATGATATTCAAGTGCTTTAGCTGTGAAGCAACTTGCTCAGAGGTTGAAGGGCTCAAGCGCAGGGTCAGTTATTTGCTGGAGTTCACCATGCTAGACCACCGGCTTTATAGACTCGAGGACAATTGGGATCTGCGGGGAAGAAGCATATTGGGACCATGGTGTCTCGGCGGACAATACCAATCCAACGATGAGTGATGGACGCCTGCCAGCGCTTGTAGCAACAATCACACGTACCAGAACCCTCCGATCATTCAGCGCTGGTGGCGGTGTCAGTGAATTCCCAATAGTGGGCCCTAAGCATCCCAGGAATGGAAAGTCCAGGTGCAAATCGAGCGGAATCAAGTGGAATCGTGGCAAGCCAGCAACAGATTCGAGCACCGTGAGGTACCGTGTCGGTGAGCGCATCAACATGCTTTCAGGGTCGCTGAGAAGCAGTATGATCCACCTCAGCTCGTGCCTCCTCGATGCCATGCCCTGTTGATCATCAAGGTGAAAGACGGGGCGGTGGAATATAATTGGCCACCTGGGCAAACTGGAGTGGCCTGGAACATTGCCAACTATGCACACGGTACCTGTAGATTATCATCAGTCCATCGCGCCGAACTAGAGTCCACCCGTATTGTGTGCCCAGGAACTTCGAGGGGTCTCAAGTATATGCGTGGAGGCCCTTTGGGTAATGGGTCTGCGCGTCCTCAGTTTACCAAATCATCACTGGTACTGGCTCATCGACCCACAAACGCTCATATACAGGCTTACCACATACGTGTAACTCGAGCAAGGCAACGTGATAATCCACTATGAAACCAACTCGTATGCGAAATTCAATAGCGGTTTCTCGGAGTCCCATTTAAATGACCAGGGCTCAATGGTATTCCCAGCCACTGCGCCGCAGCAAGCTGCAGCCTCGATTGTAACAAAATTATAGACGATGCTATTGGAAGATTCGTTCAGGATTCATTTCAGTTCGCACCGTGAATGGACGATAGGGACGCATTCAGGGGCACACTCAGCCACAAAGCTGGGCAGCTCCGAAAAAGCTTTGCTTGAAACCGGAGCACCCCATCCGTTAAAGCAAGATTATATCACAGCCGTTGACCCGGAGTCATACAGATAGTCCCCGTAATCAGCTTACTTTTGGGTATTGTTGCTATTCGGAGAGTATTACAAGATTAGGAGACATATCATGGCCGGCTGAATACGGACGTCACTATCCTTCCAAAGGCAACCATACAGGGTTGGATATTCGTCATCGGCCGTAAACGTTATCAACCGTCGGGGTCTTGGCGCAAGTTACGGGTTACCCCCATAGATACATGACGCAAGAATATAATTATACTTGAACAATGTGACGGCATGTCCCCCAATGCTCACTAAAAAATCCTGGTCCGAGGCGATGTGGTACGAGTAGGGTGGGCGGATAAGTTTTCGCGTGGCGGCGTTGGTTATTTGGTTCAGGTTTATCAATTACCAATCGTACCACTTGCTATCTGATAAGATCATCTCAACTTCACCCACCACATCTCCCACCCCTCTGAGCACCGTATTTTTGAACCGTGCTACCGAGGCTCGTTGATTCTGTCAAATACTATAAAGGAAATCCGACCAAAACTATGGCTACGCTATACGCGCAGCCAACTAAAGAATGGGTAATCCCAGCAAAGCCGAAACCTGGGCGAAAGCCGAAACGTGATGATCCAGCGGTAGAGGATGACGCTGCCGTGAGTCCCCCTTCCGCCAGCACCTTCCCTCGTCCTCCGTCTCTATGCGCTCTTTGCATGAGCCCTTCATGTAAGGGAGGTTACACGTTCGTGACCACATGGCGCTTGGCCCTAGTGCCCATTTGACCCCGATTGGATCAGGTAAAACCGATCCATTCATTCAAGGGATCGGCATCTCGCCACAGCCTCCTGGCTCCACCTTAATCTACCCACGCATATTCTGACATGCATGTACCTTTTAGAGTGATAGTAAAGCGAAGAAAGTGCAGAACCGGTACGTGTTCCAATTTATCAGATCTGGTAATACAGGCGCTTATCGGTTGTTGGGCGATTCTCGACTTGTTGGCTGACTTTCAATTCAACGCATATGTATGCCATTGGTCAACGTACAGAGCTGCTCAACGAGCGTTTCGCGAGCGGAAGCAATCTCAACTGGCTGATCTCCAGGCTCGATTGACTCAGTACGAACAAGGAGAGATCGAGCGAAACGTTGCCCTACAAAATGTCGCCAAAAAGCTCAAGGAAGATAATGAACGCCTAAAATCCGTAAGTACTTTGTTCGAGGCGCTTTTACATGTGCGGCTGATTATTATGTAGGAAAACGAAAAACTAAGAGAAGAGAGTGGCAAAGTACGAGAGGAGAACCTTTCTATGCGCAATCGGCTACGGGAACTTCAGGAAGAATATCTAGCATATCGACGCAAAATGGAACCGGATGCACCTCACTTGGACTTGGAATCCACGATAGCTACTCGCAAGAGATCCCGTGCCAATAGCAATGCACTATCCATTGTCACTAGTGTTCCCTCGCCCTCGTCGTCTGCTTCTACGCCACCAGCTTCCAAGCGTAAGCGGGGTAAAGACGAAACGCGCTCCTCAACGCCTACCGTGACTACTAGAGCAACAGGCGCGACCGAGACTAGACGTGCCGGGAATAGATCCTACACTACCTTACCGCCTGATTATGCGCCTCCACCTCAGCTCTTGCACATATACTCTCCAGCTGCATCCGATGGCTCTTCGAGGCCTTCCCTCGTAATGTCTTCAGCGTCTTCCGAGAACTCTGCTGGACCCGAGCCTCCATCATTAGGTACGCCTAAATTTGACTAGCGTGAAACGTGCCATATCGATGATCACGTACCACGTTAGATGAAGCACATCTCGGCGAAGATGATATCATGCAGGACTACTCTAACGACAAACATGAAGATTCTGAATTTGAATCTACCCTCCCCGAATCGGACGAATTGCATGTAATCGACTGCGGTTTTTGCAGCAGGGAGCCAGGTTCATGCGTCTGCCGAGAAGTTAGCGCTGGGATAAACCAACTTCTTGAGTCACAAAGTTCCGCACGAGCAGCGTTGACCGACGACGCACCCCACGAGACTTCTTCCCCAGCAACTTCCAAGCCTTCGATCCTTGACAATCTCCCTCCTGTCCAACCGGGAGTGCCGCTCCGGCTCCGACGCTCAAAGCGTACAAACCCCGACGCGGATTCCAATGACAGCGGACCAGTGCATTTGACACCCGTGCCTCAGTTCCTCAAATCCACTCCTACGCCAAGTGCTCGCCCTGTGTGTTCCGGAGATCCTTCGAACTGTGCGGCGTGCGCAGATGACCCGTTCGGACGCGCATTTTGTACGGCGCTCGCTAGCGGAGGTGTATGCCGAGACCCTAACTGCAAACGGTGCCCGAAATCCGAGTCGGACCGCCCGCCCCAGGAGCTCGCTTCGACGCCGTCCGGAGACAAAGGCAAAGGGAAGAGCAAGGCCAATCCGATGGATGTTGACGTCGGTTCGAGCTCAGGCGTGGCTCTTGGCATGGGAATGAACATGGAGACGGGGATGCTCCTTTGTTGCGGAGACCCAAAGCTTTGCGGTGGGGGCATATGCGGTGTTCGTGCCCCATCTTCTCCTGCTAAAACTCCTCAGCGTCCATCACTTCAAGCACCCTCCTCCGCACTTAGCATTCATCCTCAGTCAAATACACGGTCGATGCTGGACGGCGAAGATGAGCGGGATAAAACCTCAGTCAGGCTACCATCACTATCCTCTCGTGATGACGATATGACACTCGACAATAACCATGAAATTCCAACTAATGAAGCATGGGAGCGCCTCAAGTCACACCCAAACGTGGCCTTTGCCGACCTGACCCTGCTTGCGGATGTCGTCGCAGGCCGAACCAAATGCACCAGTTCCCGCGTGCGTCTATCCCTCACACCGGATAGGGATGCTGGCAGACTTGAACACGACGATTCAGGCGATTATAGTGAGAGCCTAGAGGGCGATACCGAGCGACGCTCACCACACCCCCACCCGACCTTGGTTCCTCAAGAGGCCCTAGTACGATGTGGACGTGAACGCTTGATGCGCGTTCAAGCCGAGGGTGTGCGTGATGCGCTGGCAATGCTAGACGTTCAGCGGCCGAACTAACACAAAAGCATCACGCGACTTGGGTCTGGGCCGGTGTCTAAAATAAAATGTGTCCTGAACAAGAAGTTGTATATCCGGGGTTTCTGCGTACTATTATATCGATGTTTATGGTTACCAAACGCATCTCGATGGTGTTGTCCGTTTCATTACACTCAGCCACCACTTTCCTCCTCTATTTTATGGTCTTGCGAGCGACACAGGATGTAGATTCGTCAAAGGTTTCGTAATATACATAATCATGAACAAAATACGCATACATTCAGTATAAAGTCATAAAGTAACTCAAAGGCCCAAGAAAGCAAGCACACAGCAGGTGCAGACACGAAGATTAGCAATATCACCGATTCGCAAACGAGCCCACGCGGCCAGCCCAAAGTCCAACAACCAAACCCACGATACAAATCACCAGAATG
>WSTI01000038.1:13161-23893 GCA_019616915.1 Ceratobasidium sp. 423
GTTGGGGTTGGACCGAGTATATGCGTACCGAATCCATAGTAGAAGAGGTACTTGGCGACAGTCTCCGGTTCTTGCTCGTGCGCAAAGATGTCACGAGGCACCGGCTCCTGTTTTTCGAGATCAACCGGCCGACTTTGGGGTGTCGGCCCGAAGAATTGATCGAGAGCTTGTTGTTGGCCCTCGGAGGTAAGTGGGCTCTGGCTCTGAGGGGTGGGCGGGCGTTTCTGGCGGGTGGTAGTCCGAGCCAGGGTTGGTAATGTAACGTGCACCGGTGATGCGGGGGGCTCGTCTGGACCGACATTGATGGCGCACAAGGGGAGGTCCTGCGTCATCTGCGGAGGAGACGGGTCCGCTGAGGTCGCCATGGTTGAGGGGTCAGGGGTGCACAATGTAGAGTGGCCTTCAGAATGGGCAGGAGTACGAGAAGTCATTTCAGCTGTCAGAAGCCCACGTGTTCTGATCCGTGAGATTAATTCGACGTTCCTTTGTAAGTGTTACAGTGGGAGCGCCTAAAACGAGCCGATGGTGGGGTGGGAGAACAAAGGCGAGGGCTGTAAAAGTGGTCGCATATAAGTGCTGGAGTCGTATTCCTGACCTTCAGGATTGTAGAGAGATTCCTCTGGGCCCACAGCAGAGGAGAGTACCGTATATGGCCGAAATGAAGCCCGGTGAACGGCAGTCCCCGAAAGGCCGAGTGCAAGTGAGGACGTCCCGAGAGCGTCGTGTTGCTGCCCGGGGGGAAGCCTGGCCAAAAGTTCGAGAGGCGTCCGGGTGCTTTAAATCGTTCATGTTCGTGCTACCACCATACAGCCGACGACCTTTGCCATATATAGGTCTCTTTGTTAGGTGCGAAGAAATAGTTCCAGGGTTCGATTATGTAGTGGGGCTGGGAACGACGTTTTAGGCTCAAAAAGCGCCACAAAGGAGTGACCAACTAGTACTTATCGCGTTCACTTCTCATCGAGTTGATCACTTTGCTCGGAGTGATTTGACCCATTTCTGTCGGGCGAGAAATGCTGGTATATCGCGGTTTATATCACGTGCCTTACGTCAGCTCGGCGTTACGGTCGGAAACCTTCACTGGCCTTCGTCCATCATCTAAATTTCCTACTTGAACCCAACGTCGATAATGGACGCTAACCAAAAGTTCGACGAGGCCACGCAGGTAAGAGTTCTATGAGGCGGAACGTAGCAACAGAGCACACTAATTTGTGATGTAATTTGGTCTGACAGCGCGAGCTCCAGACGTTCATCGAACAGGAACAAGCTAAGGCAAGGGTTCAGGCTACAACTCACCAACTGACGGATATGTGCTGGACCAAGTAAGTCTATCCCGCTCAGTGATTATACTGGTTTCTTATCCCTGCTTTTTTGCAGGTGTGTGACCGGTAGCATCTCCACACGGTTTTCTAGCTCCGAGGCCTACTGTCTCCAAAACTGTGTAGATCGTTTCCTTGATACTAGTCTGTTCATAGTCAAGAAGCTTGATGAACAAAGGAGAAGCATGCAAGGGGGGCAGTGATTTAATGCAGTTAATTTCGCTATGGTGGGTTTCACGCGAAGAGTGTCACACGCGCAGCACTGACGAAATTTCAAGGATAACTGTGCTTAAAAGTATCTCTGCTTATTTATAATAATATACTGCCCCAGCTTCCAATCCATGAATAAGCGGTTGGCATAAGCACGATAACGGATATCCTCGCTCACAACCCCTCAAACAATAATAACCCATCACATTTGATACTTCTACAACAGTTAAATATAACACTCTGGTCCCAGAAAGTACAACAGGACATCGTACAGATACTCAGCCTCGAGGTTCTACACTTCACATTACAGATTTGATAAACCCGGAAAGTTTCCAGACGGCAGCCCCGGTGACGAACGGCATAAACCAGCAAAACGCATCCATGATCTCGGCGTTGGAATTAAGCCGAATCGGCCACTCGATGGCACCCGAGCTGCCCTTACCGTACGCCCGCTCTTCATCCCACTCCTTGTTTTCCTTGTTACCAATGGCTACAGAGTTGGCCACTGGCCTCTCTAAGGGTGCCCTAAACCTACCCTCAGTGAGCTGTTGTTCCATTAGGTTGTCCTTTTCTCTCCATCGAGCTAGAAGCCATTGGTCAAAGGCCGCACGCTCGGTCTCGTTGGCTTCTTCTGCACCCCGAGGTACACCGATGGGTACATCGCGCGCAACGTCGTACAGCCTCAGATGCACATGCACACGAGGTGGGGGCACACCCTGCATGAAAATGCTTCGTAAAGTGTAATACGCCTGACCATACCCTCCGCGTGGGATTCCGGGGTAGGCAACCGTGACATCAAGAAGCTTCAGAGATGATAGGTGTGGCGCTAACGCGCGGAGGCAGAACAACAGGCCGGTCGAGCGTGGTAGAAGGATGTGTTGCATATCCTGGATGCCTATCTTAGTGGCATACTTGGCGCTAAGTGGGCGAGTGTCTGGCGAAACGAGGGTACCCTCAGGGAAGAGCAACAAGAGGAAAGGAAGCTGACCGCCCGCTGCCGTGCGAGCGAGTCGAGTAAGATGCGAGGTGAGTCTCTGTTTATCGTGAGCCCAAGAACGAGCCAAGAAGATGAATTGGAAGAATTGCATTCCCTACGTAATCGAGAGCTATATTAGTTTGGGCTGGGGCTGAAATTGAATTTCAGTGTAATTACCCATCCAACAATCGGGATCCATTTCAGACTATCTTTGAGGATAATAAGGACATCTGCGTGCGCCCGCATGGAGTAGGAAAGGCACCAAAGGTACCACCAATCGGCGTATATCTGAATATCCAGGAAATAATACGTAAGTAGGGCCGAGTGTGGGCAGGTAGTGGTATATGGTGACCGTACCTGGTGGTTTGGCATCATCACAACTTGAGGCGGCAGCTTAAGTTCAGTAACTCGCCCATTTTCGTTACGAACAACGACTTCCTCAATGCCGTTGCCTCCTTCACATGTCACGACTAGACTTGTTGGCGCAAACCATTGACACATAAGCACTACGACCCCCGACCCCAGAACATCCGTCAATTTTCCGTAACACCAAATTCGGTCAGCTCAAGCTTTCTGCTGCGCGCTGACAATAAACTCACCGAGCAATAGCCCAAAGCTTGCCTTTGTCTTCCGTATTATGGCGCGGTATAGTGGTGGCGCAATAAGGGCCAAAGGGACTAGGAATAATTGGAAGCCATTGATACAGAGACACCCTATATTGAACACTATTATAAATGCTAGCCCGCCAAGGGAAAGTCCTTGTGGCGGTCGGTCCGTTATGGGTATCGTGTGCAGGTCTTCGTGTGCCGTCATCTCGAAGATCCTAAGAATTCAGTGCTAATTGGTCGATGCCACCAGTGCTGAAATCGCGGGCGCAACTCGTAGGCCTCTTATCGCCGCGCCCCGTGCCAGGAAGAGCGATCTAGGTGGTGGTCTGCTTGAACGTGGGCGCGGTGAGGTTTGTTTATCTAGGTATGATGACGGAGCTCGGCGCTTTGACAAATAAGGTCTTATCCTAATCCTGAGAATAAATGTCACTCTCACACGTGAAAAATCGACTGAAACCATGAGATCGGTGAAGTTAAAGAAGCCTTTCCGCATTCAATTCTCTGGTGACATCGCCTTCGGCATGCACGCACCGATACAAGGTCTATCCATTTTGTGATAAAGACGACATTATGCGTGCTCTAACTCTCGGCTTCTGCTCCTCCTGCCGGGCCAAGGCAGGTTCCCTCTCCCCGATTAAGCTCCCTGATTTCACCCAATCAATACCATCGAGCTGCAAGCCTACTCCGGCTACGGATGAATATCGCCGAGAGTTCGGTCCACTGTTATCCTTCTTTTCTCCAACAGCAGCATTCGGGGCCGGCGGCAAGGTCTTGTCTGGAGCTTTGATAGCTTGAACAATTGGACCAACGTACGAGTCTTCCTCCCCAGAAACTTGCGTAGGTTTCTGTCGAACCTTGGAACTCGGTCGTAGCTTTCTCAGTTCCGTGACCATCTTCTTCAGGGGCGTATCCTCGCTGAACGGAAGTTCTCCATCTCCGGGCCAGTATTGCAACACTGTTTGACGAGCTCGTTCATATTCGCCCGAAATGAACCATGCGCCGGCAAGGGCGTCGACAGCGATCGCATCAGGCTTCACCTTGGCCAAAATCATTTGTTTGAAAACCCGTTCTGCTGGGCGGGGAAGACCCATTCGACCATACCCAGTTATGAGGATAGTGTACATCACCGGCGAACCAACGCCGAATCCACTCTCGTGAGCAGATTTCATGACGGCCTTGGCAGAGTCCATGTATCCGCATTCAACGAGTCCTGCCATTAGTGCGGCGTAGTGATAGTCGCCCAATGGTATATCCGCCCGTTGGAGAACCTGACGTCCAGTCTCTGGGTCTAGTCGCACGACTCCGTCGCGTTGAGCGCGGAGTGCATATGCCATGGAGTCATTACGCACTCCTCGGGCTCGAAGGGCTTCGAGTACAGGTTTCAAGCTGTCGGCACGAGCCTTGAATTTCAGACCAGCGGTAGGGGGGTCGGTGTTATTTGGTGAGGAGGCGAGTCGGGCATCAGATGGAGGCCAGCGGTCGATGGGACGGTTGCGATATTTGAGAAATGCAGCCGATGCCTTCCATCCTCCACCCAGGACTGCATTACGTTCGGCGTTGAGGATGGAGCTGAGTAGCACGTTTGTGTGTCGTATGGAAACCGGGACTGGTTGGGGTTTGGGGGGAACCGCAGGGTCGTTGTTATAATCCTTCGGGATTGGAGCAGTCAAGTCGACGAGGGTGTCGATTAGTCGTCCTGGACTCCATGCGCGCTGCCGGTCGAGGTATCGTAATAGTAACGCCGCGGTTTGAGAATCGGGCTTGACGTCCGTTTCATGCATGATCTCCAAAAGCGCAAGCATGCCGCTCAATCCTCGAGTATTCAAAACACCTTTGAGCAGTGCATTGAACACATGGATGTCAGGACGGACAGAGGCAAAAATTTCGGAAAGGCTGAGGGGTGGGGGTTCGTGCTTCGAGGGTTGAGAGGTGAGCCGCGATAATACAATGCCATCTGACGAGGATGTCCCCTTGCACATGGCAGCGACCATGATAGCCGCTTCGGCGACCTGATCCTTTTGAACTAACTCACGTACACATAGGGTAGCTAATCGCGAATCGGGAGTAAACGAATGGCGGGGATCGATGGCATTAGAGGATGTCGATGGGATGCGGTGTGTCGTAATTAAATAAGTGAGGTGATCCCGATTGCTCGTCTGGGGGGCTCGTGTTATTCGTGTAGTCGTTGGAGCGTCATGCGAGGTAGTATTTCGCGGTTTGAAGTGGCGGACGAGAACCTGAACAATGTCTTCTGGTCGAAGCTCCTCTCTGCCTTTAGCTCCTCCTGGTTCCTCAGAGACCTCCTTGCCCTTTTCTCTGAACCTTTTGTCGAGAGCGAGGACCTCTTGAATTCTGGCCGCCGCCCTGGGATCCGAGTTCTTCAAGCAGGCTTGTTCTGCAGTCTTCCACGTGCGCTGTGGGATGCCGTGGGGAAACATCCCCAATGCCCGCTCCATCCCGGCAAAGTCCCCAAGCTCCGCACATGCCCGCACCCGCCACTCGCACAGTCGTGTCGTGATTGCGTGCTCGGTTTTCTTGGAACCAGAGGGAGAAAGGCTTTGGAGAGGTTCCAAGAGAGCGAGTATATCGGCCCAACGGTCTCGTTGTGCGAGGCGGAATACGACCGATTCGTATAATCTGGGAGGGATATCCATTCCATTCTTTCGCGACTGGTTGATGAGATCGACAGCATCGGGAACATAGGCGTGGTGCACGAGCGCTTCGGCAACTAAACATACGAGTTTGGGGACTAAGCGGGGGGCGTTTCGTAATTCGATGAGCTCCCGCTCGGTCTCGGCGTTGGTCGGAGCAGAGAGCAAGGATGTTATGCGCCGGCGGATAGTTTGGTCCTCTGCAGATAACGGCGGACGGGGTCCTTGTTCTTGTTGTAGCCCTCGTTGGAATTTTGAGGTAGTAGAGGTAGACACATTTGGAGCTTTGGTGGATGCGGGGCATTGAAGTCGAGGTAGGTTCGTCCTTGAGGGGGTTAGATGATGTGTACGAAGTGATTGCGAGATGAGCTGGCGAATACGTCTGCCCACCCGCACTGGCATGGACTGGGCCGTTCCGAGGGCTAGGCAATATCACCGGGAAGAAATTAACTAGCAGAATGTCAGAAGATGATCAGACTGAGTCTCGAGCTGTGGCATACATGAATGTCGCCAATGGAACACCGGCCAGTGCATGGACTGCGAAATCTTGAAATGAAATCTGTTCAGTTGCGCACGATATTTCTCATACAGGATGAAAGTACCCACGAAGCTAGCAGGCGGTGTGATACAAAATACCGGTGATACCCATAAATCAACTGAAACCAACGTACATTAGGTTCCTGCATCTTCGATGGTACAAGACTTACCGCAAGTCGATCTAAGTTAAGGCACCCGAATCGAATACGAAAAGTTAAAAATGCTCTCGTGAACCCCTTGAAAGAAGAAAAAGCAACCTATGAGACCATTGTAGAAATCCTCATCAACTCATAACCGACGTAGATATCTACCTACCCAGGAGAAATCTATCCAGTGGATGCCGTCGGTGCAAAATGTGTCCGGTGTGGCGGTTTGTTCGTGTTGTCAGTGGCCAAAAGGCCAATTATGAGCTTGATGAGCGCCGACCTGCTGCAGCCAACTTCGATCCTAGTGCGCACAATTCTAATGTCCGAGCCTCGAGGAGCTGGGTATCTGCCCCCCAGGCGTACTCTAACTTAAAACTCCCTTTAAATTTCGGTCGGGCCGAGCCATTTATGCTTGCTTGGACTGAAGGTGCTCCTTGTTTCGGTGTCTTTGGTCTAGTGGACCCCCGTTTCAGAGTTTGTCCTCGTGCTATGTGTTAAACCACTATTAATCTTGGACTATCTTGGTAATTATGAGGGTCACCGCACTATTGGTCAAACCAAACACCCGGACAAGGCTCTCAGTTAGCCTCTGCAGGGATGAGCGCTGTGGGATCTTCCTACACAACCAGCAGGACTTAATATTGGGCCGCATTCACATGCTCCTGGATAGTCTCGACTCCCAAGCGCGGCCGGCCCATATATATGCCCCAATAGATAAGCGGTCCCGTGAACTAAACCCTTTGTGGTCAGTCGTCATGCATAACTACACCCTCGTTTAATCTGTCGACATTCCCTGCTCGTCCGCGTGCCTTCAAGACGCTCTTCGGAACATTTGTGCAGTGCCGTACTTATGCGTGCCCATTGCACAGGTTATGCGATAAATCATACCCCACAGACGTCAAGCAACCCCACTCGGCTCCAGCGGTGTCAACCTGGTGTCAATGCATGCCTCGTGTTTGATTCGAACTAATTGCGCCACGCGACTTCGCCCTCGTATGACTTCCATCGAATTGTGGCACAAGTCAGACGGAGCACCATTTCGGCCAAACGAGCCACGACTACTCACGTAATTTATGCTGAAATTGCATAACAAGGCCCGCCCTACAACTAGCTTCGGAGATCACAGAAGGCCTCGCGTTGGATCATTCCCCGTATTCTTGATATGCGGGTGGCAAAATTTTTGGTGCCGGACGAGGGGTTTGGTATTTATGCGTGCATCTCGCCTCGTGTTGGCGCTAGAGCCATCAAGCGTCCGCACTGCATTTGCGCGGGTGTCCAATCATTGACGACGAGCGAATAGAAAGCAAACGTGAGAACCTTCGTGTGGCTCCGGAACCACACTCTCACCGGATTCCTGTGGCGGTCTCCTGGTGATACAGACCACAAGATCAACTTGAGTCATTGTACAACCGCCAGCCAATACATGCTTATGCACAGACAACCAGACACACCACGGCACTAGGCCAAAAAAGTAGTGACTTATGGCGTGAGAAGCAACCGACGGACCGAATAATCCACAGTTCGCGTGATCTCCTTCCATATCCGCAAAACACAGCCCATCAAACTTCCAAGCATGGCGGCGGGTCGGCGAAAGTCTGCCCAAATGCGGGCTTATTTAGACGTGATGGGGCGGTCTTTGGCCGAGTCGGTTTGCGCTAGATTGTCCACGAACAACGAGATATAGGCCATGCCTCTGTCTGCATCATTTATCCACTACCGAGGGATGGGACACAATGGCGGACGGTATGCCATAAAGTTCTGCGCCTCACACATAAAGCGGTCTGAACCCATCGTCTCCCTCGCCGATCACTAGCCGTGTCCCGTATCTCTCGAGCCGCCACATTCGCGGCGCGTCCTCTAGGAACATGGACGCACCTAACAACAAGAAAGAAAGGCGGGAATCGGACCCAAGGTGAGTGAAACAATAGTTATGGATCTATGACGACAGTAACCGACGTGGCTGGCGCATAATCTGCAGGCCTTTGTCCCCGACATTTTTAGACTGGCACACCCATGACTGGACCAACCCTCCCCCCTCAGAGTACAACCAACCACACTTTCCCCCAGATCTCTACAACATACCCATCCGTGAAACATCGCATCATACTCGACCTATTCAGCCTTTCAGGCAATTTAATTACTTGGAAGCCCAAGGAGAGGACCTAGGATCACGACAGTACACGCTCGGACCGGATAATATTTGGGAGGTGAACGAAACTCTTACGAACGCTTATAGGCAGTCTGCTCAGAATGCTTCGCGCCTCCCACAGTTTACGAGCGTCTGTGCGCCGAGTGACACTTGGAGCCTGCCCCCTGCTGTGACGACCCACAATACTACTATAACCACGACGAACGATCCACCAAGTCCTGCTTATCAGGCTCCAGAGCCTATTGTCCCTATCGCCTCAGGATCAGGTGTGACACTCGAAATGTGAGTCACGGATGCGCAGCACATACACGGGTGTATGCATGACATGAATGCTCATGCCTAATTGGGCGATCCGCCAGGTTGCCACCCAGCCCAAACGATTCCCGGACCACCCCTGAGACCCCTGTCACCCCCGGACCCGAACCGGGTCCGAGCCGACCTCGAAGGTCGTCGAACAGCAAGAGGGTGTGGAGTTGTGGGCCGTGCAACAACAAGCATTTCTTTCGGAAGGCTGAATACGATCGGCACATAAAAACTACCGCCATTCATCAACAAGAGCGAAAGTTCAAGTGTAAATATTGTGGAGACGGGTTCACGCGAGCGGACGCCAGGGTTCGGCACGAGAGGATGTGCCCCAATAATTCCGACAGTGGCGGATCGCTGAAGGGAAAGGGGAAGGAAAAGGAGCGTGGAAGCAGCTCTGATTGATTTCGGTAGGTATTTCCATATTTGGTTCTCGGATGGCCCGTTTTATACACGGTTTTCGTTCATCGTTTCGTTGGCTTGTGACATTGGTTTGCTTTTACATATCCCCATTATTCTGCTCATCATCCACTGTTCATTTGCTGGGGAGTGCACCCTACCCGGATGCTGTAACCTGAGGCTCTGGAGTGCTCCCGAGCATTCACGAACCTTAGGGGACAACTCCGAAGTAGGTAGCATTTCTGAGCATCTCACGGGCTGCATTTCGGATTTCTTGTACATGATTTGACTCCCAAATTGCTCTTTCGGTTTGATTCGTATCAGTTACCCCAATTTTTCAATTCCCCAGTTCTGTATTGGCATACACGACATATATGACTCCGGAATGTTATAACCCTATTCACGCACTAACTTATCATGTCATTAAAGTAATCAGAGTAGATTTAGAACTCCTGTAACTGACGAAATTTCGCCAACGTTATAAATCAATATAACATTGGCGGAATTTCGTCAGTTTCAGAAGTTCCGAATCTACTCTAATTATCTCTATTGGCTTGGGCAATACTCCCGTTGGCCAATTTACCTTGTTTGCCAAAATATCACAAGATCACACTAGCACCATCCATCGGTACTCGTACCCATCATAATATAGCTTTATTCCTGCGATTGCTGCGCCGGCAAGTCACGTACATACTGTTGTTTAATGCCGGATCAATTAGAAGATACATCTGATTTAGACAATACACGTAACCAGAGCTCGACTTTGTCTAGACGAACCGCGGGACCCTCTTGCCTTTGTGTTGCTCTGATACAATAATGACTCAGTCGGAACGATCCAAATGGGGCACACAGTGAGGGTGTGGGTCGGAGCCTGCGGAGACGCACGAGACGGGACTTAGGCGCAGGAAGGCGGAGGCTGGGTGACGCGGTCACGTGATCGTTTATTTTTTATTTTTTATTTTTATTTTTATTTTTGAATTCATATTTAACGAGCTACATGCACACATGGGCAAACCACTCAGAAGATAGACAGGAGGGGCTAGATAAGAAGTGGGGAACCAAAAATAAACAATCAACACAAGACACCAAGCTGTTTCGAAAGGACCAGCCGAGGCTGGACTACCCGGGTTATCCTTAATCGCTCATGGGAGCATCGTGATCCTGGGCGGGGGTGCGTAGGGTTCCCCTAGGCCGGGCGCGGGTTGAAGACTTCGGGTTCGACTCACGTGATCGTTAGATGTTCGTGATCGACCATATTCGTACGGTGCGCTCGGCCTACCGACGCGCCTCTATTTTCTTAAGTCCCGCCCACCATCCCTATTGGGTCAGCGAATAAGATTCTTAAATGAGGCTAAACGCGCAGTGGGTACTGAATCATTGCTACTACCAATACATGAGAAACAGATGATGTTCTAATTCTCGAGAGGTACTCGA
>WSTI01000039.1:5264-23426 GCA_019616915.1 Ceratobasidium sp. 423
CTAGGCGAGTTTGAAAAAGATATTCATTTTGACATTCAACCGATTATAATACACCGAATACAAGTGGAGCTTAGTTAGGTTGGGTGGTGGTGCGAAGGTAAGGCTGAAGGGGTTGTGAGTAAGAGTGTTCACAATCTATCGAGTATGCGTACCTTGTGGGTAGTGTAATTGGGGAAGAGCGTCTTGGCCTCGGCATCCGACACACCAGGGTGGATGATCACATCGTCTCCCTTTTTCCAGTTGACAGGGGTGGTAATACGGTGCTTATCACCGAGCTGAGAGTACGTGTTAGTATTGGTAGTGCACCATCAATTAATCGACGTACCTGAAGCGAGTCAATGACGCGAAGAATCTCGTCAAACGAGCGCCCGGTTTGCGCAGGGTAGCTGATCGTGAGACGGATGACCTTTTTGGGGTCGATCACAAAAACGGTACGGATCTAACCGACACCCAAGTCAGAAATGTCGCTGTTATCCAGGGGTAATAGTATAACACTGACAGTGAATGGGATGCCCTTTGCATCGACGTTGGTAGGGTCGACAGCATCCAACATGTCATAGAGCGTCGAGATTTGGCGGTCGGCATCAGCGATCTATAATGCGCATCCCGTCAATCACTCATGTCGGCCCAAATTAGTCACCCGAGGGTAATCACTCACAATCGGGAATTGCACGTTTGTCGGAGCAATCTTGCTTCCAACCTCATTGATATCCTTAATCCACTCGGTGTGAGATTCGAGTCCGTTGGCGGAGATGCCGATGACCTTCACGCCGCGAGCCTCGAAATCCTTTTGTCGGCGGGCAACCTCACCGAGTTCGGTGGTGCAGACCTGATCGACAGGTACAGTTTACCATCGTTAGTTGCCGGATAAAAATGTCACTCAAGTGAGGTAGACGTACAGGAGTAAAGTCGGCTGGGTGAGAAAATAGCACACCCCAGGAGTTTCCGAGCCATTCATGGAACTTAATAGGGCCTTGAGTTGTCTCCGCAGAAAAGTCGGGCGCGATGCTACCGGCGATCATAAATTAATTGGATCCACCAGTGGGATCAGTTGTGACACACCTTCCAAGGCGAAGGGAGGGCATGATGTTATTTCAGGCGTGAATACTAGGTTGTGGTTGAGGGAAAGTTTAGAGCACGGGCATCAGCATCAGTGCCCTCTTATCCATCATTCGTATCTAAAGGATCGGATTCAACAACCGACGGCCAAAGCAGTCGTGCTGATCGCGCAATTGCTCTGCAATTACTAGCAAGAGCCAAGTGATCCCACCATTGATTCCCACGGATCTACGGCACGTGATCCCGTAAGTTAAAGGTCAACCCTTGGGCGTCAATGTGCTTGTGCTAAATGGTATAGCAGGTGCCATATTGGAGCTTGTGGGTCACTTTGCTCAGGTTCTTCAAGGGACCGATCAAGCATTCAAACCACCTTAAATAGGATTACATCATCCACTGAAAGCATATCAGTGCCTAGACTGAGCATCAGAATATCCTAGATTGGCGAGGGTAAGTGCTTACAAACTAATAAATACATAAAATGTCCCATTCGAGGAAAGTGTTTAGATTATGTCGATATATCATGGTGCTCAAGGTATCCGGATAGCGAATGCAATACAGATGCAAATCAATGAATCCTATAATATCGTGAGTCACTGCATTGGGCCTGTCGCATCAAAAACTTACGTTTGCGTACATTTCTTGAATGCAAGCATCAGAATCCTCCCAGTGACAGACCAAACCGGCACTGGTCGCGGGACAGTGAGTTCATGGCGGAAAATTCCAAGCAACACCGCTCTCACCGTCCTCCCTGGCCAAGATTCTCGTTGATTTGAGTCGTAACTACGTATTTACTGTGGAAAGGTTAGGGTGATATCATTGTCCCACACGACCGCTTACAATCCAGAGGGTTCAATTTCTGTCGTCAAGTCATAAATCCGAGATTCAAATACACAATATTATTCACTCACCGAGCATCCTCGCCTTTATTCTCTCCCCGATCTCCTTCGTCCACGCCTTACTCTGGTCCCGGTCCTTGGAATCCCAGACCATCCCTTGTAGTGTCGAAGGCAAAAGTTTCTTCATATAACTACGAAGCTGATCAGAGTCAAATCTATTTGTTTTCTTAGTAGACTCCTATATGTCATCGGAGAGCATATTCACTTTTTTGGTGGCACTGACGATAGCTGTGCTGTCCGTTGGCCAGTTGGAGACTGAAGGTTTGGCGACCGTACACGCGGAGATAGCATTTTTTCCGACATTTTGTATCCCAGTACGCAGTGCGATTGTTATTTCTGGTTAGGCGAACCTAGCTTTTCCAGCAAAAAAGCAAAAACCAAGAGTAGGTCGAGTCGCGGAGGACCAAGTCCATCCCCACGTGACCGTTCCGGTTCTCGTCCGGGTCGTCATCATGATAACATGCAGCTCTTTCAAAACGGATATCCTAATCGGCACCACTACGGTTAAACATTATTGTTAATCGTGACGTAAATTCCCTGGACTGATTCCGACGACGATAACTGTTTACCGATCGACCCTTGTCCTCCTTGGCGATGGTAGTGCCGCCGGTTCGTGCGCTCTTGATTGATCTGAGCGGCACACTACATATAGGAAAAGATGCACTTCCTGGCGCAGTTAACGCACTCCGAAGAGTCCGACAAGCAGATATCCCCGTTAGGTTTTGGTGAGCCAACATTTTGTCATAGCATTACACATGAGATAATATTGATTTTATGGAAACCTTAGTTCCAACACCTCGAAAGAATCGACCTCATCCCTGGTCAAGTCTCTTGAAAAAATGGGGTTCGAAATCCAATCGCACGAAGTCTTTACAAGTCTAGGGGCTGCGCGCGAGATTGTGCGCAGACAGAAGTTAAAGTGCGTTTGTTATCTCGGCTTCTCGGCATATTACCCCAGTTGTACATAGAAACTGATTATATGTCTGTATCAGCCCATTCTTTTTGATTTCAGCATCAGCCCGGGAAGAGTTTTCCGAGTACCGAAGACTGCATAACGTCTACGACCATGATGCTGTGGTCGTCGGCCTCGCGCCCGAGGAATTGAACTATGAGAATATGAATATTGCATTCAGAATATTGACTGGAGAACGACCGAACGATACAACAGCATGCGGCAAGGATAGAGTGCACAATCCCGCGCCATTAATTGCCATGCATCGAGCTTCATACGTTCGCAGCTCCGATGGGGCTTTATCGCTCGGGCCGGGTAAATGTACTCCATTGTGAATGGCTAGTGTGACTGACATTCTTGGCAGGACCATTTGTGACAGCTCTTGAAACGGCGGCAAATGTCAATGCACACATCCTTGGCAAACCAACCCGCAAGTTCTTTGAGACAACTCTCGAAAGTCTGTCTAGAGACGGAATCGAGAATGAGGTGTGGATGAATGCGCATCCGGGGCATAGCGACTCGCCATCTCGATCTATCGTGATAGTTGGAGATGACATTAATAACGACTTAGGCGAAGGCGCTGTTGAACTCAATCTCCGTCGTGTCCTAGGTAAGTCTACATATGGATGTATTTGTATATGCGGCATCGGTATTCACATTCGGGAGTGCAGTGAGAACGGGGAAATATCGCAAAGGGGATGAGGACAAGGGCGGATCGGATGATCCACGTCCAGAAACGTTCGATTCGTTTGCTCATTTCGTGGATGCCATGTTAGGTCACGAGTCACCGTGACACGGGATTACGGGATTACTGAATTATGCCGACGAGTGCGCACAATATTCAATCCCGCCGCGCAGATAATCGATGTAGTATTACAGCGCATACATGTACAAGCTCCACGTAGGCTGCGCATTGAGCAAATGAATTGCTTGGTGTAGATTCACCATTTGAAGCTGAGGTCACGAGGATGAAATTGACACATGGATATCAGGGCGCGTTCAGGGCCTTTGTCGGCTTCGATTGGTCGGGTTCAAGCGACTCAACCACCACCGTCTCTACTTGGTCACCAAGTCTGCAGCGACGACGTAGGATCGCCCTTGCTCATCGGCCGGTATTGTTTCTGCATCGAGGCCTGTTATCGGTGCTGAACAATAGTCTTTAATTATATTCCCCGGCGATCGGTCGAGACCCCTTCCGCAGCACTTGCATCGTCATCGTTTAACAGTGCGGCGCTCGCTGATCCTCCCTCCCTCCCAAAGCTCGAGTCGATAGTCACCATAAAGACCCATAAAAGAGTCTTGAAAAGCGCTCGCCATCGTCGCTGACAGCAACAGAGCGGGGTTTATTTTGGGAAGCGAGTTACACACGTTCTATATTTACAACCATGTCCCGTAACCAACCCTCGTCGAGCAGCACTCCCCCCGCCTCTCCTTTTCCCGGCCCGCAGTCCCATACCAGCTCACGACAACCGCGTCCTATGTTCCACTATACCGATACCAATGCACATATTCCGAACCTGCACCCCACATCTCATATTTCCCAATCGAGCGCAGGCAGCAATTGGCCAAACGAAAAGGCTCGACCACTCGACTCTGGAGTTCGACGGGCGCGATCTGTAGACCGGACCAACACCCCGCTGCCCTTGCAACACCAGCCGTCGTCGGTTGACGAACGAAGCAGGCCTCCGCCGTCAACACTTGTATTGCATTCGCACCCTCCCCCCACGCGCACCCCCTTGCCCCGCTATCCATATGCCCCTACACGATCGCCCCACCCCCTTCGTCCGGAATGCGCACAGGAATTAAGAATAGGTGGCAGCAGTTGCTCTTGCGACATGCCCGATTCGCTAAAGCCGTGGATCCCGATGCTGATCTGGGCGTTCTCTAGCATCGCGTTCTTGGTTGCGATCACGTATTACAAGTCTGAAGTCTTTACAGGTATGTTCGAGTAGAGCCCGGTGCTTCTTGAATTCTAACTTTTCCCAGGCTTGGATGAATTATCCCAATGGTTACAGGCTCAAGGATACCAAGGTCAATTTATACTGTTCTTCCTGATTTTCATCACGACTTTCCGTAAGTATCATTTCCTAAACAGGTATATCGATACTCACATTCCTGCAGCTCCTTTACCTCTCTACTCTACTCTTATCGGGCTATCGGGTTATTGTTTTGGTGCTATGACAGGTGCTGTCATATCCTATTTCGCTGCTCTAAGCGGCGCACTTGTAGTATTTCTCTTGTCTCGAACTTTCCTTCGCTGGCATATCGCCCGCCTCATATCCCACTCTCCTTCCTTCAAACGGATCTTGCGTGCTATTGAAAAGCGACCGTCACTACTCTTCCTTATTCGACTAGCGCCATACCCGTACAACGTCATGAACGTACTCCTTGCATCATCTCCTCGACTTACTCTCACCACCTACACTGCTTGTACCGCACTCAGTCTCCTCAAAGTCATCATACATACCAGCATTGGCGCGAGCATACACTCTTTTGCTGATTACCACATGCGAGAAGGGGCCAAAGAAGAGGAGAACTCTGGCCTTGGGCGTGCGTGGACTATTATTGGGATCACGCTCTGTGTGATGCTGTTCATGTACTTGTCCTGGGTCGCCCGCCGGGCCGTGGACGAACTGGATGACGAGGACGAGGTATCCGGGGGACGCGGTCCCGTGACCCGTGGTCTAGCGCCAATGCGGGGGAGGCGAGATGAAGAAGAAGCGGTAGCATTCCTCTCACCCGCGGCAATGGATGAGTCGGATGAATTCGCCAACGGCAACGCACGTTCGAGAGAGACAGAAATGGCTGAGGTAAGTAACTCTAGCTCATTCTAGATTCAACTTCTGATGTATTGTCGCGTCCCCGTTTATCGCTTTGGTAGTCCCCTTTCAGGGAACGTAGTTATCCGCCCACCGAGATTAACCCGTCGCCAAACTCTAGGTTGTACGGTGGTAGTTAGTTGGGATACATGACTCTATTTTCTTGCTTTTTTCGAGGACTTTACCATGGACTTGAGTCCTACTTGGTAGGCATAGCCAAATTTGTATTTACACCCATTTACAGTACGTTCAACAATGGTTAGTTACTTGCTGCTGTCACCAGCATCCATCCAATCGCAGTAATTGCTAGGGCGACCGAGGACTCTGAGACCGCATCGCGACTTGATCTGTGATTCGACAAGAGTGGATGCGTCCATACGACTGTCCTCCAAGCTTATCTTACGGCCGACTACCAGCCGACTATGCACTCGCTGGAATACGGCCATATGTAGTCTATTTGGATCAGGATCTTCCAATACCTGATGCTCGGTGAGCACGACCATCCTAGGCAATTGCTTCCCAGGCTCTGTTCTCGATTAGAACTCTCCGCAACGCATGCTTCCCTTGCTTCTGTTGACCGGCGCCCAAACGCTCGTTACAACACGTGAAATTGAACCTGGGCGGTCGATGTGGACTAGACAATGCCGTCAACTCGCCAATCGACAGACTAAATGTGCACACAATGCCTGGGATATCACACCCTGTATATGCGCTATTGTTTGGCAAGTCGGTTGCGCTCGGCAACAAGGAAAGAAGCCAGCTGCTTGTATAAGCCTTATGGGTCATTACATTCTACCTTGAGTTTGGATATGGACTTGACGACCAACTGCGCCGACGGGTGATGGATCGTAGTTTGGTCTATCGGTAGGACTTCGGTAGGCCCCGGCCAGACCAGCCACAGGCATGTGGTGCAAGGCCCCCACCGCGTGCGGGCTCGGTGCTTCTATGGCTTCGTACCGAGAGCCGGCTTCTGTGGTGCGTGCTCTGGAGCTCAGCCGGGGTCGCAGCTGTGGATAGTGACGACAGAGGATCAGAGCCCCCTCCAACTCTCCACCGTCATAGGTCCAAGCGGGGAGCACCGTCATAACCTTGACCTGTGGTCCCGCGCGCCCAATGGGTGACATATGCATGCGCCATTGGTTTAACCGGGGGTACATGGCAGCGACCTTCAAGCCCAGCCGAAATGAAATTAAAAACACCCAGCCAATACCAAGGCCGTAAATTAATACCAAACCCAAATTTAATTCGTTTGAGTGATTCACGGCCCGGTAGAACCTCGAGTCGGAAAGAGTACTGCAATGTATTTCTCCCCCGGCTGTTATTTCCGTACTTGGAAACAAGGCCCGCTCCGCCGCTTGTTCCAATCTCCTCGGACGGATCATAACATTTTGCAGCCCTGCACAAGGCTTGTTGACCCCGGGGATCGAGTAACGTTCTACGTAGCACACTCGTACGTCGGGGGGAAGGGGGGACTGGGCTCTTGGTAAACAGGGCTAACCAAGTCGAGACATACGGTTAATCTCGCTCTGCGTCCCAAACTCAACTGGCGGATCGAATTTGTGTCCGTACAAACACAAATACATACAACCCACGAGGGAAAGGAAGGGTAGTCGGCAAAAAGATCAGCCGTAATCACACCATACACAAAGGCTCCCACTCCACACAAACACTCGACCAACCCCGGAAACTTTACATTCAATCGACAAGAGGGATTTGCGCATTGGTGCTCCTGCCCATGCAACTAGTGCGTGTGATGGCACTACACCGGGGCCCGGAATGAATCCAACAGGTGTTTCACGCGACTGGGCAGTAACTTGCGGTGAATTAAAATAGGCAAACCATGTATAAAAAGATGCCTTTTGATTCTTTTTAACTTTATACAATATGACAAAGTCACATCTATTCTGATCGTTGGGCAGGATAAACTAGAAACAAACGCGAAAAGGATCAAAAGATAAATCACGCAAAGCGGTAGGTACTGGCGTAGACACAAATTTACACATATTGGCACAATTGATAGAGGGCAAAGCAAAGATAAACGAAACGACAAGGCCCGAAGAAAAAGGTTGCAATGAATGGAAAAAAGGGCGCGTGGGGTATGGGGCAAAATAGACACATTGAAGGTGGTGACAAAACAAATAAACTGATCGTCAAGTGTAAGAACAAAAAGGCGGAGTACCACCTAGTCCCATCCAGAATCAAAAGTTAACAAGTATAGAGAAGTGGAACATGATACAACGGAGCCGCACACGGCAACAATTTTAAGTAGAGGACGGGACAAGGTCGTCAGAAGACAACATGGATGAAAACAATTATCCGAGCCGAAGCGAGACCAGGCGGGACCGGGGTATAGTGCCGAGGCGTCGCATAGAGCAGGACCGTTGCCTATGCGTGGATCGGAGGCTTGCCTCCGTCGGTCATGCCAAAGAAGCTGAGATCGGACGAGACTGATTGTTCAAAACTGCAGGTCAGCTGAAGTGAGCTAGACATGAGCAAAGCGGTATTCCCCCCCGGAAAAGAGACCCAAATGAAGGAAGTGACGAAGCAAAGGACGAAGGAACCCAGAGACCGTAAAAAAAGTGGCAACAATGAACAAGTAGACGACTACTCACACCGCGAGATGTCTTCGGATGCACCAAACGGACCTGATGGACCATGCCCGCTTGCCGGTGGAGTCGTAGCAATTCCATTGTCGTCAATTCCTGGAGGAGTGTTCAAGGCAGAGTTGGATGATGGCGAATGTCCTGACATGGTCGACGTTGACGTGCTTGGTCGAACACCGCGTTGACCCATCCACTCGCCGTTATCGACGGCACCCGAAGCCGAGTAGGCAAACTCTGCAGGAGCCGGCCCGCCCTGGAATGACCCATATGGCTCGGCCATGCTTCGACTTCGCTGAGGTCCCAAATGATCGTCAGGAGCCGTTCCCGGCCTAGAACCCGCTTCGGACTCGTACGGGCTGTAGGGGCTAGGATACGGGCTCACTTGGCTGTGCCTCCTGGGCCGGCCGTTACGAATGCTGAGGGAGCTCGCACCAGGCGCATTCCCTTTGCTGGAGCCAGGGCGAACGCCACCCGCCGAGGTAGGGGTAAGCGGTCGGCCGGAATCGTCACGTCCGCCGACGGTGGTTGGGCGGAGCGCAAAAGGGTTTTGTTCGCCGCCATCGTAGCCTCCACCCCCGATTGAAGAGACGGACGACGCAACACTGTATCCCGTATTGGGTCGGCTATCGGGAGATCCATGTCCAAATCCGCCGGAGCTCGGAGGACGTGCGTATGATCCAGAGTTGGCGGAAGGGTTCAAGAGCGATGAGAGACTCCCCGAGTGGCCCGAGGTGAGTGAAGAGGCGGGAGGGAGGAAAGACCAGCTCGAAGTGTCCGCCCCGCTGCCAGGTGCACCTGTGCCATATCCAGGGTACTGAAAGGTCGGGTCACGCAAAACAGGTAGCTGCTGACTCGAGTGGTGTGGAGGGTATTGGCTGGAATGGCCATAGTGGGGAGCATGTGGGTCGTCAATGTGACGGCCATAGCTAGATCCATAGCTGTGCTCGCCGGGAACGGTGAGAGGGGGCAAGCTTGTACCATAGGATGCTCCACCACCCCATTTTTGCGGAGGCGCCACGTTGTAGTAAGGTTGAGGTTGACCGGCAGGTTGGAGATGAGCTGTACCTGCAAAGCCAAATGGCAGAGATGGAGCGGAGAAACCACGCGTTCGCGGCTTGCCTTGGGCCATGCCTAGAGACATGGGATGGGTAGAAGATGGGACAGTCAAGCCAGGAGCAAGGCTGCCGGGGCCAACACGGGACATGTCCAGCTGGTCACGCTTTCTAGGCTTGGGCAGACGAGGTGGCACTCGTCGCTTGAAATTTGCAACCACCTCGGGGGGAGAGTTTCGGTTGAGGGTGGGGTGTGCTACAAATACATGCATATCAATACCACTTTAAGAGATTGAGAGGTCATGCACATACACCAGGTGCTCGCATCGGGGTCGTCGATCGCGGGATCAACATTGCGCAGGTTGACTTTTCGCATGAAACCATAAATCTGGTTTGTGGGTCGTGGTTAGTACAAGGACAACAAACAAGCTTCAAACTCACATTCAACTGGCGTGAAAAGCTAGCAAAGCGTGACTGGCGATAGATGCTAGGCAGGACATGCAGGGCGAGCTGTTCTGGTCGCTCAACGATGATTTGCTCGCCAGCAGCATCCCATCTTATCATGGACTGGTACTCGGGGCGTTCCAGGAGCCTGTGCCACAAAAATTGAGCAAAAGGGGCTGAAAATAAACAAACGAGCCTACGCGTAGAGCTTGGTCAAGAACGTCGCTTGGGGCTTGGTTTCGAGCTTTTGAGCATCGGCCGATTTGGGAGGGGTTGAATCTCCGTCAACATCGTGCTCCTCTGGTGATTGAGAGTGGGCTGGCTGCGATGCAGGTGCCGGTAGAGCCGGCGGATAGATCTGAGGTTGAGTTGGTGAGTAGCTAGACATAGCGCGGGGAGTGTAATCGACGTCGGCCATGCACGTGATGTGCTCAATCGTTGAGGACGGATGGCGGGCGGAAGAACAGAACAGAAGGTTGTGTTTTGCAAGAACGATCACGGGCGTCCATATACGATTGGCTTACGACGGACCCCGTGTCACCGCCCGACCTACTATCCGGGGTCCGTCGGCGGAGCTCCAGGAATCTTGCTTCTGATCCACTATTTTGGGTCAAAGGGGTTTATCCGCGGTTCCATCAACAACCCCACCCTGACCCTGTTTTGTTGGATTTACGGGCATTACGGCATGGATATTACGGTAGGATGGTCAATCGTGGCTCGAGTTATGTTTACTCAAAATAGTGTGGTTTACTCAAAATACGTTTTCCCCTCGTATCTCATAAGGGGATTCATAGATCTTGGGTATATAACCGCTGTTTTAAGATATTCCTTGCTCACCCTTGTGCTTCGTTGATCTGTGCTTCTATTTGTGTCCCATCACTGTTTGGCTTTATTTGGGCACAGAGGCTATTACGCCGCATACCACCAGCAGTCGTCATGGACTCGACGCGCTTATGCCTGCCTCTTGCGACAGGGCACTTATCCGCGCACGCTAATCTCACCACTTGTAATCGCTGCTCAACCGTTACTGACGCTGCTTCAAGCGGTCCCAACCGTAGTTGCCAGCACATTGCGGGCGGCACTGCTCCCATTGGTTGCTGTGCTGGCACTTTGTAAGTACCAGCCCGATGACCAGCTCTACAAACTTTATATCGCCAGTCCCTCGCCTCGACCCGCAATCCCTCGGCGGACATGCGTTCATTGTATTCCCTTTTTATGCTAACAACCGAGAGAGAGATAACGACCAAAACCCTGGCACTACCCTCTATATATGCACCCCAAATATGTATGCCGTGGGTCCGTGCTCGCCCGTCGGTTTGCGGACGGGTCCCGCGATGTATGCGTATCAGACACTCGTATGACTTACTCCTTTGCCACAAGTCAAGAACCCACCGACCCTCATCTTCGCGATGGCCAACGTGCTTGATAGACTTTTCCGTGGCAATGGCTTCGCAGCTCGTCTTCTTTTGAGGCACCCGAACAATATTACAACACACTTGGCTACATCGAAACGCTAATAACGACTGCCTTCTCCAACATCCTGTCAAGCGTCCGCACTCAGTGTGTGTGGTTCTCTGGCTTGAGCCTTGATTCTAATTATCTAATACGGTTGGTGCAAGAATTGTATCACACTATACGATCCCATCTATCACATATCCCGTATCACGAGGCGAGTGTATGCACTCTGCGCCCGGTTAGACTCGTTCCGCTAAAACCAAATTCCGGTTCGACTGGTAGGCCACCAACGCGCGTACGACGATATCCCTCGCGACGCTTGTCATGATTGATGTTTGAAATTTCTACCAGAACATTCGATAGGGTTACTGTATCGGATGGACCAAAAAACAACCTACTTTACTCACTTCAATTCAGGATTGGTTTGCATTTCAACGCACACCTTATATTGAACATTTCATTTTGAGTAATCTTGATTACTGTATCACGACCCAAAAAGATCAGCAATACCCCGTTTCTACCGATTGCATAACGCTCGTTCCTCATCCGGTAATCCCGATATCCATAGTCTATGCTTCAGACCTGGAATCATCTATGACCCGGACAATTATGGCTTCTAGGACCCCTATGTAAATTTCTGTGCAAACCGGGCAAATACAACCGGAGCTAATCGGGCCGATAATCTGCCAGGTTGTGTGCCCATCAACGCAGAAAGCGCCTCTCTCGTGGTGTCCGTAAATGAGTTGAGTTTTTGACCTTTCGGTGAGTAGTGCCCAGACAATACGGAAGTGGGCTCCAGGGGCTATATAAACAAGAGGCGAACCACTACTCTGCTCTTCCACCGCACTTGTTGCCTGCCAAGACGCATATCCCTCCCGGATATTCCTACCAAGCCCAGTCGGCCATAAACGTCTCTTGTGTTGCTTGATATAGACCCTTGCCCTCGGCATCCTGTGTGGCAACACAACCATGGGGACTGTATCTCTCCAGGGGAAGCATGTTACAGCGCCGGGCGGCTATACTGAGCCAGTCCAATATGATGGGGCAGTTCGTGTTCGTGGGCCTGGGTTCGACTTCGCCGAACCCGTCGAACCCGTGCTTATTTTGCGAGTCCTGTATTTGGCCCACAATCGTCCACATTTTTTTTCAATCCAGCCCCCACCAACGCTGAGAGGGTAGGTACATGCGCCTACAGGGATCTAGGCCTCTGATTCCATGCTATCCGCTAGTAAAGATTTGCTGGGCCTGTAGCTCGCTGACTTAGGGACAAGGTAGGGCGTTCTATAGACCCGAGTTTGACTCTCATACGGGTGGTCCCTAGATGTCAATTACATGGGAATGGTTTGAATGTGATAGAACTTGAAAAAGCGACCGTGCCCTCACCAGAGTCGATTATCGATGGCCGCATGTAATGATAGACCGGAGGTCTGCCCTTGTATAGCTTGATGGGGGGAGCCCTACTCGTCGCTGCCACAGTTGAGACGGATCACACTCGGCAGTGGCATTGCTTCCTATTCCCGTTTGTTTGCTCGGGACACGGTACGGTAAGCATATATGTTCCAGCACATCACTTGAGTCTATGCGAGTGGGTCGCTAAAAACCCTCTTGCACAATCCCGCGTTTTTCTAGCGGGGATAACGAGAGGGAGGCGTGCGAGTACCCCATAAGTCCCGTTTTGCCCGTTCCGTAGATCGACACGGAGAATGCGACTTCTGGAATTTTCGAAGAGAAACTCGGTGGAAACTCTTGTGGACCCGGCTGACTCAGCAAAACAATTTGTCGGCTCAATCGCGCATACATTCTGCCTTTACCGACGCAAAGCTGACCCGCTGGCTCTTAGTCGGGCGGATTCTGCATATGCGACTCTTTGTGGATGGCTGAACATTCCTACTTTTGCATCGGCAGCTGACTGAGAGCTACGCCTACTGCATCTCCCGACCAAATAATCCTCAATTGAGTATTCTCCGGGTAGCTCGCCTGAGACCTCTTGTCTACCAGCTGCTCGATGCTTATTTTATCTCATAACGCCGGCCGGTGGGCCATCAACGGCGGAAGGCAGTATGCAGTCTCTGCCGCGGCACGAAGCAATACATTCTCTTTCTGGGGAATCAAACTGCACTCAGGCTTACCCTCGTCTGTATTCGAACCCTACCCCGAGATGCCTGACATTACACTGCTCAAAAGGGGGAGCTGCGTGTTCCTCGTAGTGATATTGAACTACCACCAACAATGGAACACGGGAAGGTGCATCCCCCGGGCGTTCGCGTGTCCAGCCCAAGATGGAATCCGGGTGAAAGAACCTTGGAACCCTCCTTCCTCTCCAAATGCAACCGCAACGTTTTGCGTGCCCGGCAACCGCAATAATTGCAATACTTGTGGGTCCAGATTGCTTTGCTGGCCTAGACTATTATTCTCTCGTAAATCTATTTATTCTAGGGGTCGACAGTGGAACAAGGTTGATGTCGAGGATGGTTGTATCCTGTCCCAAGTATCTGGCCTCCCTGTTGTTCACCTTCAAATCGCGTGTACGTGTACCCGTTGCAGTCTAATCCACTCTGCAGCAGAGCCGATCGGCCCATCGTGTTAACACCGTCGTTTTTCCTCTAACCTAATCATAAAAGTATAACGCACCGCTTCTGGGCTATCCCTCTATACATTTACCGGTGCCACGAAGCTAGCTCACCAAAGCATTACACATGATAGTCGAAGCATAGTCTATTCGTTGACCTGCCTAGTACGGGCAGGAAGAAACTTGCTCTCTGTTACGGCACCCGCTTGAAGCACCCCAACTCCTTGTGCGCGCTCTCCTAGTACAGCATCACTTGAAGTGTTCACACGGCTGGGGCGCGGGTGCTTGGTTCTCGGTAACCTCGATGCAGTGGATACATACCACTCACCCTTCCCAGCTGCCCAACATACTTTGAATAGCAACTGATCCTCAATTCCCGGTCGATCCGTTCGAATGGCATGTGGTTGACCGGACTGTGGGAAGTCGGGCAGAACTCGAGCACACCTTCTGTGGGTCACTCCTTATGCCATGGCACAGACAGGCAGTCGGCATGCGCAGACCCCGCATACATCCTGATGGTGGGGGTACTTGCATAAGCTGCGTTGTCAAATTGCAATGTTGGTCTAAATTCAATCGACAGAAGCTGATGTTCGGTGACAAAGTTCTTGGACATCTATTGCATCCTTAATATACGCTTCACACATGGCCATGTGGTGCCACGACGCCCATGGCTCAAGTACGATGGTAACATGTAGATGTGATAGAGTAGCAAGAGTCGATAGGTATGCTATGTACTTCATGAATGCAATATTGCCAAATGTTATAAGGAGAGGAGAGAACGACAAAGCAAGCAGCGAGACAAAACGAATATGTACCATAAGCAACACAAATATGACCAAGAGAGATATATAAAAAAAAGAGCAAGACAAGCACAGCGTCTCGAGAAAGGTTGTCAGGTGCCGATATACAAGAAAAGAAAACCTGATCCTAGTTTAGTTGTCTCCATCATAGTGCAATGTCACGCTTGAGAACCCAATAAACGGATCATCCATGGGGTTGGTGGGCGCAGGCTCCATTCCGTCCTCATTTGTGAACAGGCCGGGCGTAGTTGGCACGGGGGTCCCGGGGGCGGTCATTGCGCGCTTCGATCCATCCAAATCGAGGGAAGATGACTCTTTCATATTCCGGAAGTTGACCGCGTCGATCCCTTTTGACGCAGCAGGTTGAATCTAGAGCCCAAGATGCCCGAATCAGAGAAGGCTCGTTGATGCGGTAGAAAATTACTTACCGGCGGGCGCTGGTTCCGTAGCAAGCCCCAGTTGAGCTTGGCAAACCACTTGTGTTGTTTAACCTCACTCGCGCCACTTTGGCTGCCCAGGCGGGTGTGTTCACTCTTGTCCAAAAGCCTTACGATAATGTCCTTCCCTTGCCTGTGAAAAAAAGTCAAAGTTTAATAAGACGAAATGAGAGGGCTAAAAGCGGCTGGCTCACGGTGATATCTTGACAGATTCAGGGTATTGAACGGGCAACTTCATTACGTTTTGGAAAGTCGCATTTCTATTTGAGCCCTTGAAGGGCGTTGTGGCGCACTATTGATCCCGAATGAGCACACGGTATAACTCTTGCGTAGCAATGACCCACAATCATCTCATAGATCAGGATACCGAGCGTCCACCAGTCGACGGCTGAGGTGTGACCGCTGTTTTCGATAACCTCTGGGGCAATATACTCTGCATCATGCGATCAGCCAAGGCTCCACGCCACGATCACAAGTCTACCTACCTTCCGTGCCGACAAATGAGTTAGTCCTCAAATTGGCTGTGCACGTTTTCGTGTCAACCAACGGAACCTAGTGAAAGTTAGCATCATTTGGGCATCGGTAGTCTCCGGCGGTACATACGCCATTGGGCTCGAGATGTGCAATGGCCGGGGCTTCTCCACCCTCGGAGCCAGCTTGCTTTGCCAAATCAAAGTCAGAAAGCATGATATGGCCCGACTGGTGCAACAAAATGTCTAGGGCTAGGTAAGTAATCAATATGCCGTGAATGCATGTGAAAACGCACTTTCGGGTTTGAGGTCACGGTAGATAAAGCCCATTAGGTGAAGATATTCTAGCGCGGCTGTTACCTCGGCGGCGTAGAACCTGGCGTCGTCCTCTGGCAAGCACTTTCCTGGACGAGTTTGTAATGCACGGAAGAACTCGCCACCAGCACAGTACTACAAGGACCTCATCAACAACCACAATGCCGTCAGACACTAGTCGTAAACTGACCTCCATGCAGAAATACAAATAATCCTCGGACTGGAAGGAGTGATATAAAGTGACAATGAAAGGATGGTTAGCCGTTGCCAGGATTTCCTGTTCGGCAAGCGCGCGCTTAATTTTCTTCCGTGCGACCATTTCCTTCTTGGATAGGACTAGCCAAAACAGTCAACCTTCAGGGCTGGGAACCATCGGAACCACCCACCTTTCATGGCAAACAGTTTATCAGACTTTTTCTCGCGAACAAGATAAACCTTGCCAACGTCACCCCTCCCCAACAACTTAATCTTCTGGAAGTTGCCAGGGCCAACCTCAACCTGAAAAAAGTATTAGTGATCAACCCAGGGACGAGCCTAGAAATATGGTTGCTTACTGATCGGATCTTGATTGAATTGCTAGAGTACGTTCGTCGAAATTGTGCCCTTCCCATGTTATTAGCCTTGTCGTTGGGGGACAAGTGTTTTTGCTTGCCCGAGGAAGACATTGCACGAGATGCACGATTGACGAATGAACGCGATGGTGGGGAAGAATCAGGAGAGCCGGGCGTTTTCTCAGATCCGGATAGGAATGACGGGACAGGTGGGATCGATGGGTCAAGTCCAGGAGACAGCAGCCCGTTGCGAGTTGTAGACTTGGAGCTCGTATTGATTGAAAACATATTTTTCGCATTGGGAGCAGAGGCCACACGGCGGATGAATCGCGATGCGGACGCACCCATGCTACGAGGGGAGAGCGGTGCATGCTTGGTGCCTGGAGACGTAGGGATAGTAATCGACTGCTGGGAGGAGTTTGCAGTGGTTGGTTTGGACGCCGAGTCAAAGCGGCCGAGACTGCGATACTTGTCTGGTTTGGAGCCATTCTGCGACTGGGCCGAGCTTTTCAGCGCTTGCGACGACGTTGAGCGCGATACACATGGCGACGTCGATGGAGTCTGGGATGCTCTGGTGGGTCTGGAGCGGCCTGGAGTGCGGTTACGAGTGCCACCCTGCGAATCGCTTGAGCGGGTCTCGGACGAATTGTAAGAGTAACGATCGTCGCCCGAGGCCGGGGTCATTGGGGCCATCTGGGCCGGGGAGGTACAGGTGACCGGGCCATCTGCAATCGGAGTGGGGCTGCTCACAGTTGGCGTTCCCAGCGACTGTGTGTCGATCCCAAGGGCCGGCGGTGTTGGCGCGTCCTTGTCTTTTTTCCCCTTTTCTCCCACCTTGAACATACCCTTGAGGTTCAGGAAGGACGCAGAGTGGCCCATTGCTTTAGGCCGCGCAGGTGCAGATTCAGTGTTGGTAGCCATAGTGGAGTAGAGGTGCCAGGAGAGCAATAAACCCAAAGAAAATAAACAAAAGAAAGAACTTGAACTCGGAAAGCAGTTGGATAGGGGCAGAAAAAAGTGATCAGACAAAGACTCGCTGATGTCCGCGGTCGGAAGAGAGCGCGCTCTGAGGAAAGAGGCGGGCGGTGCAAAGGCCACCTGAGGCACGTTTTGTGGTTGTTGAACCTTCAGGGTCTGCCTGAGAGCTTCTCGGCCCCTTTAGGAAATGCTTGCGCGCTTGCCGACCCGCATTTACCCTCATATTATACGAAACAAAACAGCCTTAATGCCCACTACAAATCATTTTAATGTTTCTATGCGACGACGAGCCATGCAGCTTTTTGCTTCATGACAGCGGACCACCTCATTTTGGCCTAGTGGCCGTTGTTTTGGCTGACTCATTTCAAATTCGTCCGGTCGGCTTGCAATCAGAACTCATATTGCTAGAACTCGTCTCGTTGCTGAGCAGAGGAGATTTATCTCTATGACACTCCAAATGGTTTATGAAGACATTTAGTCCGTTATTAGCATTCAGATCACCAGGAAACCGTGATTCGAGCCAACGCCAATTATCACGTGACGCTATCTTTTTTTTAAAAAAAATATACATTTATTATAAAGCGCTACATGATCACTAGGTCAAACCGCGCATGTCGAGAATCTAGGCAGCAGGTACAGTAGAGGCAGATACAGTGGGGGTCACGTGACGCTATCGGCATTTGGCTGCGTGACTTTACCGGCGCGTGCTCGCCACCAACGACACGTTTACTACATCCCTTCGCCCGAGTGAGTTGATCAGGA
>WSTI01000040.1:3821-14349 GCA_019616915.1 Ceratobasidium sp. 423
TTCCGGGTCTTTTCGCCTCGCCCATCCATGATACTAGATTGCTTATCAGTGCCCCATCCAGTCACAAACCCACTAAAACGTACCTGGATAAGGGCAGCAGCAGTGGCCGCGTACCCAACCATATAGCAGCAATCAAATATCCGCTCGTGTTCTTCCATCGACAACCAATCAATCACGTCCCGACTCATGTTGACCATGTCCGTCATGCGTTCTACAGTGAGCGAAAACTTGAGATGCGCCGGGCAAGAGTACGATATGCGCATAAACACGCGCCAGAACATCATGCACACGCAAGCATAGTAGAGATGCAAGAGCCCTGCATGTATGTTTGTCGTGGCGGCGTTGGTAAACACAAACTGCTGCGGGAGTTGGTGCCGCCACAGGTCCAAATCAGCAAGCAGGGTCTCGAGAATACTATCCCGCGCGTGTAATAAACCAGTTGGACTGCGGTTAGGAAATAGTTAATCGAGAATTGACGCGTTAATTTCGAGATACAGTCGATAAGGATAAATATAGGAACGTACCTATATATACTCTTTAATACTCGTCCGAGAAGTATACTCAGCTTGACAAGCTCGCCCATAAACTCCATCTTGTGACCCTCGGCTTCGTCCGCCCGGGGCAAACGAACATCGCAATCGAGAACGTTGATAGTAAGGGGGTGTCCATACGATGCTGCGTACCTGTCAAAACAAAACAGAGTCCGACGTGACCGCGATGGGTAACAAAATAAAGTCAGCAAGCTGATCTGATCGATCCAGGAGGAAATATCGGAAAACAAGTGGAAGCGGGTGCACCGGATAATGCACTCGAGGCAAGCAGAACGTGGACAAAAGGGGAAATCTAGGCAGGTGTCCAAAACCGGGGCCAACCAGACAAGCACACGCGCACGCTACTTCTCGAGCTTCCGGTCATAGGATATCGATGCTTCTCGTCCCTGCCTTTTCTTGACCCTAGACGTCATCGTCCGCCAGGGGTGGAGCGACCCCCGTCCCTACAAATCTGCAAATCACGTACACGCATGTAATGAATGCACCTTGCCACTCCCAGCCAGAGCAACCCTTGTCAGTTTCTCCGTGAAACAACCTTCCTCCGAGTGTGAAGACCGCAGCAAACTGCAGCTTCGAGCCAAACCTAAATCCTCAGCGTCCAACGACGCTAGAACGATGGCCATAGCCCAGAGTAGCCTATCGCCGCGTGGTCCGTCCTATCTCCTCTACTTCTTGACAAACTTTCCAACTGCGCGCCCCCGCAAAGGGTCGGCCCGGTTAATGAATCTGCAGACCACGGAGATACACCGCAATTCATATGTCGCGAATTGCGACAAACACTTGAGAGGTCGCACCAAGTTCCAAGCGAGCTCAACCAGGAGCCAAGGATAAGCGGTGCCTCCACACAGGGTCCGACCTGACAACCCTGGTCGGACCGAGGGAGGAGGGATAAACAAATAGAAAGAGCCAAGTCCCAGGGACGCTCTCACGCATAGTCGTGAAATAAGAAGCGAGGAATGAAAAACAGTGCGCGAACACGAAAATATACGAGTGGAGTAGAAAGGAATGACTCGACTCACCAGCTGTCGACAATAACGCAAGCACTCCACAATCTTCGTCGAAGCTCGAGGTCCGTCTGGACGGCCTCTGCTCGGTGCATGCCTAGGTCTTGGGCCTGTAAAAAAGAAACAAGCAGAATGGATGGTTAGCGAGTGTAGCACAGTTGTGAGGGGGACCGAGACAAATAACGGGAATACACACCATACGAATGGCCTGAGTGAAATGAATCGATTAACATATGACCGAAAGAAAGCAAACAAGACTCACTGCTCCAGCTCGTAACCAGGCCGCGCTAGTTGCATTTGGGACGCTCACACTGTGGCAGTCGCCATTCATGGACAAGATCAAGAGGGCCTGGACATTAGCGACCGAGCTGACGCTCAACACGTCGTCGTTGCGCATGACACTCGCCAATGTACCCCTCAGTGCCTCGAAAACACCACGCTCAACACGCCGAGAGCATGCGGCCGCGACACACATCGAGTAGAGCAAGACCGGCGGGGGAGCGGGGGACCGGACAAACTCGTCCCGGGTGATCACGCAAAACGTGGGGGAGACTTCTCTAAAGTATGCATTGATCAGGTTCTGCAGTGTCTCGCGTTCGATGCGGTGTTCGAGTGGCTTGGGGAGTGGGACCGATGCAGCCTGGTTCGGTGTCGAGGGCTCGAGGACCTGGATGAAGCCCTCGCCGGAAGCGCCGACCTGCCATGTCTGGTGGTAGCGGGTGTCGTAGCTCTCCATCGTGCGCACGGGAATAGTCGCAGTCGAATGGACAAGGAACGAGAGCGAGGTGGGGCCATATATCTTGACTTCCCCCTTGGACTGGGGCTGCTGCTGAGCATGACTTGGCTGTTGGGAATGGGAATGGGTGGCGTGGGGGAGCCCGTGGGTCGCATCGAGACTGGGCGTCGGTGGAGTCGCAGTGGGCCGACTGGCGCTTGTGCTCCCCCCAGCCCCCGCCCCCTGTTCCTCATCCACCCGCTTCTTCTTGAACCGCGTCTCGGTAATCGGCAAAAAGAACGTGCAGTTGAACGAGTATTGCTTGCAGTGCTGGCAGATTGGCGGGTCCGTGTCGGGCAGAATGTCGCACCTAGTGACCCATGAAAAACATTGAATTTATGGTATTAAAACCACCCACCGAATCTTTTTGCGTCGACATGGATCGCACGCACGTTGGGTCTTGGTGCGCTTGGACTTGTTTTCCTCGCGTGGGGTGGGGGCCGCGCTCGTTCCCGCACTCGGGGGCTCGTCTTCGTCGTCCTGTTCAGCCGCACTCGCCGAGCGCTTACGACTCTCGTGTTCGTCGTAGAACGCATGGGCCTGCTGGGGCGCTTGTTGGGGCTGCTGGTACTGGTACGTCGTCGGATAATACGGCGCAGAAAATGTCTGGTGTGGAGGCATCGTCGCCCGGTGTGTGGTCGGAGTTGTGGACGTGGGCGTCGGTGTGCGGGACATCTCCTGCTGATGGTCCAACGGGAGCAGGGGTCAAGTACCGGAAAAGCTTACCCACCCGCACCGCTTATCCTCCTCTATCAATCAGCTTTTTGCAAATTCGATGCAAATCCCATAGTATTATGATGTCATACAGAGCCAAACATGTCACAAGTCCATCCGCATCCATGGCACTGGTCAGCATGGGCTAAACCTCCTCGTCGAGCAACCGTCGCTGGTCAGCCCGCACGGGCTTCCATCCCTCCACCCAGCTCAGCCCCGCAGGCCTACATGCACTCCAGGCAGCGTTTCGTGTCCACTTGCCAAGACTAAACGCATTTGGTGGCGGACCGTCGATCCCTTCAGTATCCGCCGCTGCCTGGGCAGAATTGCGCAATTGCTCAATCGTGGTGATGTTCAACGCCAACAGCTACAGAATCAAGCGGATATCAGGCAAATAAGTCGATCCTGTGTTTGTTTTTCTTACCCTGATATGGTATCCGAGTAGCGTCCCCACCGGCCAAATCACCGCTGCACACACCACAAACACCACTGCGCTCCCGATACCGGTTCCGCCGAGTGCCTCTCGGAACGACTTGGACCCGTGTTCAGGTCGGGTCTGGAGGTAAATGTGCAGCGCTGCGGTCACCGTCATCAATAATATCGCCAGGAACTGCGGGTCCGGACAACCGGTGAAACCGGACGAGGATGCCGTCAGCGTCCAGGGCGCCATGTCCAAGAACCACACGGATCACCCGTATGTATGCGTCACGGGCAAATGAGCACATGTGATGTGAGTCCGGAGAAATCGCCAAGGCGTGATGGTTGATGGGCAATTAGTCACCGTTCGGGGGCGGGAGATGGATCAACCGGAGGACAGATTGTCGTGCAAGCAACCAATTGCACGAAGTGCCACAAATCGCAACAGTTATGGATCGTGCACGGACCAATAATCATCCGGGAGAATCGCGCGTGGTAAAATCCAGGTGTGGGTAATAAGGGAAACATCGGTCAGTTTAGGAACACTGCAGATAGAAAAAGCGGGGAATAGGTTCGAGATGACTGGGTAACACTGGGAGTGGATAGTGGCCACCCACGGTATTTGGATTGGCATTCCCAATTATTCCACCTCCACCACCCCAAAAAATTTTGAACATAATGCTCGAGTCCCAAAATAACCACCAGATCCCAAAATAACCAAACCCAACGTAATAATAACCGGAATATAGAAAGATTACTCACACAGGCTATCAAAAAAGTGATAAACGTCGAGTAATTACGTCGTCCGATGCAGTTGTTGACCCATTGACAGTGATGATCGCACCCGTCAACACAATTATCACACTACAGACGTTGACAATGTCAAATAACCTAGACCAACAGACCGAAACTTACGATTCGACAGTGGCTTGATCTCAAGGGTCGATAAGTCTTGCAAGTTATGCAATACTTGACTCCAATACTACAAATACCATGTGATTAGTATTACCGAGTGGTGGCGGGATTGGCGGAAGTGGAAGGATCAACTTACGGTATGCCCCGAACGTACAGATCCCTCACGAATGGAACTCCAGATTCATCCACCACGGGGGTCAGGTCCAAATTACGCGGAACAATCCCCGGGTCCGTGAACGCCTATTGCCCTGTTAGGATGACACCTAGAGGGAGAAAGAAAGACTTACAGTTTTGCCCATACTCACAACGACTAGCAGAACCAACCAAGCTCCAGTACCCGCAAGCGCAGGGCTCATATTCTTCCACCACCAAACACACGTTGTACCCATCCACGAACCCGCAGTACCCAACACGAGCAACACACTAAACACAAACGGGTACGGAATAAGCGTTAACCGATTGCGCTTCGTCTTCTCCCGCTTTTCGGGAGTAGTCGGTGTAGTTATGGTGGTGGATTCGTATGCATACCCCGTCGCACCGTCTGAAACTGCCCAGTCGTCTTGCCCCGGTATTGTACGTTGACTGACGGGCACACGACGAGTCCCTCCGCCAGTTACAGCATGACCGCCACAAAACCAACGGCTCTCGCTCGCTATGAGTTCGTGTTGCTTTACGACTTTGCCCTTGGAGTTTCGCACGACCGGACCGAGGTCGGGTTGCCATCCTGATGCGACATAGGCCGGTCGCCGGGGTTCGGCGTGGCTGGGCTTAGTAGGAGGCGCGGTACGAGAGTGTGTCCCCTCTGCACTCCCACTACTCCGTATCGACCCTCCAGAAGAATGAGAACGAGACCGAGCACGAGTGAATCGGACAATACTTTCTCGTGGGTTACGAATCCCGCCCACACTATCTCCCCACCCCTTTTCTTTATCCCTCTCGTCCCGGACTTGAAGACCTCCTTGTTCGGGCGGGATTGAGATGGCCGGATGTGGTGAAGGCGGTTTCTCTTCCCCTTTCCCGACTAGTCCAAAACTAGCACGCTTTCCCGCGTTGATTAGCATAGCTCCGAAACTGGCTTCTCCGCCCGAGTTTTTGACACCCACACCAAGAGAGGGAATAAGTGCCTCTCTGCTTTGCTTGGACGGTAATCTTCCAAGCGGGATCTGTTCCGCGACTGTAGACGTCGATCGAGCATGTAAATGAGGCGGCGAACTAGAATAAGTGCTCCCGTTTGACAAGGTCCTGGTAGCCGAGTTGGCGCGGTTTAAGCCTCGTGCGGAAGCAGGAAGAGACAGGCTCGGTCCACCTAGAGGACTGGGATTGCGTTGAGGAGGCTGAAACGATGTGTATGTCGAAGGGGACGGAGCTCGAAAAGGCTCTCCAGCACGGATAGGAGGGAGTGGTTCCCCAAATGTACTTCGCACCGGGGAACCAGGGCCAAACGTAGACCTCACGGGGGATGCGAGCGAAGGAAAAGTCGAAGAGCGGGTGAATGTGAATGAGGATGATAGACTCGAGCTGTGTCCATGGCCGTGTGAGGATGTATTAGAAACGCCTTGGTTGAGGCTGATGGATGTGGGAAGAGGGGGCACTGGGGGAGATGTGTTCTGTTCTCTAGGGACTTGTTGTCTTGCAAACGATGATGCAATGGATCCGCTCCGCCCTCGAGCGCCATAGAATAGTTGAGCAGGAGTCGATGGTTGAGGGGCGGCACGGGAAGTAACAGACGGTGCGTGTGTCGAGTTGGTAGAGGTCGCCATCGAGTAAACCGAGGATAGCAGCAGGTAGAATAGAGTTAACTGCAACTTCCAATGAGCCAGCCTCGCGCATTAAAGTTCAATCACCACTCACCTGGTTCCGAAGCTAGTAAGTTACAATAATGCAGAAGAAATAACGAACGACGGGTAGAAAAAAGAATATTTTATTCGCGGTCTCGGGTGCCTGTTTACTCGGGAGCGATCAGCATCACAAACTCACGGTGGAGGACAGAACGAGCACGGCACCTCGGACCCTGATCACCGCCCCTCGTTGCCCGCCCCCAGCCACCATCATGTCCAAACTCTCCTTTTCGCTCAGTAAACCCAAGAAAGAGGCTCAGCCCGTTGGGACTGCCCCGTCGCTTACTCGCGTTGCGTTGGACGATGATACCGAGTCGAGTGTGTTGGCTGGGCCTGGAGGGAGCGGGAGGAAAAAGAATGATATGACGAATATGGCGGCGCAGGCTGTTTCGCGCAAGGTTCAGAGAAAGATGGATGCTGAGCTCAAGGTCGATAGTACTGTGTTCCAGTACGACGAGGTGTGGGATGGGATGAAGCTTGCAGAAGCCAAGTCCAAGGCTCAAAAGGAGGATAACCCAGAGGCTAGAAAGGTATGTCTGCCACACGCTCATTCATCCCGCACACTAAATATGTTGGCAGCCAAAATACATGAAAAATCTGCTAGACTCTGCAGCGACCCGGCGCCTCGATCACCTCCGCGCGGAAGAAAAACTCATGCAGCGAGAACGGGAAGCAGAAGGCGACGAATTCGCGGATAAAGAAAAGTTTGTCACTCAGGCGTACAAGGATCAGATGGCGGAGGTTCGGAGGGCAGAGGCAGAGGAAAAGGCGAGAGAGGGTGCGTCTTTATTTATTTATACTCTCTCGTTAACTCACTTGAATTACCAGAGGCCGAACGGAAGAAAAACAAAGGTCTTGGTGGAGGAATGACCCATTTCTACAAACGCATGCTAGAAGACTCGTCTAAATCTCACGAGGCAGCCGTGGCCGCTACCAACACCGAACCCACGCCTGAACCAACGACCTCTGCGCCTGGACGAATAGGCCCCGCGCCCGTACAGAACTTGACGGTCACTCGTCCGCCTCGAGGTCCTAAACCACTCGAAGTCGCACCCAACCCAGACGAGGTGTTGAAGACTGGAGAAGGAAAGAAGGATGGAGAGACAAAGACGATGATCACGGCAGACGGCACAGAAGTCGAAATAAACGATAACAACGAAGTGGTGGATAAACGTGAACTTCTCAGCGCCGGGCTGAATTTGTCTGCGCCCAACACTCGAAATCTCTCCTTACTCCGGGCTATTCACGGTTCGAGTACCAAATCCAACGAGCCGGTTGTGGTACATCGGGCTGCGGGGGTGGCTGCATCCAAGGAAGAAATACGAAAGAGGCAGCAGAGGCAGTTGGAGTCGCAGTTGGAAGATGAGAGGAAGAGGATTAGGGAGGAGCAGGAGAGGGAGGAGAGGGAGGAACGGGAGAGGGTTGTGAGGAGGCGGAACGACGAGGGTGCTGTGAACGATGCGAGGGAACGATATTTGGCCAGGAAGAGGAGGAAACTGGAGGAGGAACAGCAATCAGAGCAACGGGAGAGCTAAAGACATTGGGATTAACTTGCTATGTATTGTTTTCGGACTGTATAGTGTATAATACTGCGGTGGACCCAACCTTCATAATCACACAAATCTCAGTTGCATCACGCAAAAGTCTCGAGGTTGCATCATGTTTTTGATATGTTAAACAATTAGAAAACTACACACAGTTCGTTATTCTGTCTTGCCACCTTCATCATGACACCCTTCAAAACTCATCCTCTCCCGACTTGAACACTGCGGAATACGACAGGATGGTTCCGTATACCAGCGCACCACCCACAACCGCCATTCCGCATGCAGTGGGTTTGATCACTTCGGCGTGTGCCAGCACAAGCGGGAGCGCAAAGGCGGTGATGACGATTCCAGCTGCAACGCGGCGAATTAGGTGTGCATCAAGGCGAACGAGAGGATACAATAGTTAATAAATAAATGACTTTGGATACGAATTGGAGATAGTACGCACCAGTCAAGAACCTTCCAGTGTCAACCGCAGCATTGTTCCCATCATAATCCGTAAAGTCCTCCGAACCGCAATGGGAGAAGATCGCGTTTGGAAGTGGGGCAAGAACAAAGAGAAGTGCTACAGTCGCCACCATATATATATATAAGCTCGAAAGTGAGTGGCTTGGAAAGGACATACCAACGAGCAAAGGCAGCCAGTTATTCCACAACGCACACGAGAGGATGATCAACAAGAACCCGACAGCGAGGACAAACGCAAGTAATATAACAGCTGTTCCAAGTTAGACCATTAACACAGACTATAATTTATGAGAGTCTTACTCTTAAGTCCGGCGGCCATGTTTACGCAAGTCGGGGAGAGGTGGTCGAATGTGGGAAGTCAGGTGCGATAAGCGCCGAGGGCACAACAAATGCGCTCACAAGTCACAAGCTGCGACCATACACTACTGTAGTAGTATGTTCACGCAGCTGTTTAATAAACGATTCTCTCGTCAACAGCCCCCTCCTCGACTCCAACCTTCGCCTCCACCTCCACCGGCAGACCCCCATCCAAGAGCCTTCAATGCTTCTGTAGAGGGCCATTTAGCCCCTAAACACACAGCCCCACCCGTACCCCACCCGTCTCCGTATGCCCGACTCATCTTGCACGCTTCTCCAGAAGGTCTACTCGTAAGGCCAGACATTCCTTCTCGTCAATGTGCCTCGTACGTTTGTATTTCGTGGAATGGAGGTGGACCGGGCGGTGTGGGCGTAGATGTGAGTCTTGTGACGTCTAAAGACGGTGCAAAGTGGGAAGGCCCATTGGTATATGGTATAGTCGGACTTGTTACTATTTATCAAGGTATGATTCTACGTGGGTCGAGTACGGGGGCACGCGTTTAACCGTGTCGTAGAATCGTTCTTGCTGGTCATTTCAGATAGAAAGGCGTCTGGGACTCGTATGTCCACATCCTTTCCTCCTTGCTTTGACAAAACTAACGCTCCTAAAGTATTCTCATCTTCCCGCCCAGTCTACACGATCAAATCCATTGCAGCTATCCCACTACAAGAAGACCAAGCCCGGACCGCTCTGAATGGCCTCCTCGCAAGAAAGACACCGCTTACGCCTCGTCCACTAGAGACACCAGCCGAGGACGTACCGGATCTAACCCCCTACCCTCAAACGCCTGCACCGTCTCGAAATAACACCTTGGAGGCCGCACCCAGGGTCACATTTGCTTCTGAACCGATCCCGATCCCGAATAACGATATTAATGCTTCTACTACGTCATTAGCGCTCTCTTCGGGCTCGTTGAGCGCAAGTACTAGTGGAACGTCTACTCCTCTTTCTTCGAGCGGGTCTTTGTCTGGCCCAGCACCAGTAGCAAAAACCCTGTTGAACAAACTGTCGTTTTGGAGTACACCGACCAGGGCAACTCTTGATACGACTCCAGCGCTCGACACAACGCCTCAGGAAGGGGAAACCGAGCCCGAACAAGCCTTGCACAAGATATTGGCGTCTGAAAGTACCCAGGCGCCTCGATCTGTTGAAGAACGGAACAAAGAACTGACGAAAAAGGTCGTGAGAGAGGTTGTGAGGCAGTTTGGGAGCGGGTGTATGTATTATTCATTGGATTTCGGTGAGTCTTTGGGAATCCTGGTATGAATGCGAGCTTTCTCATTGCTTACTGGTTGCAAGACCTCGCTACGTCGCTCCAGGATAAACACGAGCAAGTTACCAGAGCTCAGAAGGAGAACACGATCATAGACGACATGACTGAACCTCCCAAGCCCCGCCGAAACTCGAGTTCAAGCAGTAACTCGAGCGCCCGTCGACGTCCTTCGTTGTCTGTCCAGACAGACTCGAGCAAGCTGTCAGTCCTCACGGATGCATTTGCTGAACCTCATGCGCTGCTCCCTCTCTGGCTCCGAGTTCCTCAGAAATCTAGGCGGTTCTGGTGGAACGAGGTCTTGGCCGCTCCGTTCGTTGAAGCTGGGGTACTACATGCGTCCACCTTGTTAGGGATAGGATACTGAAAGACATATTCGTAGGCACACGCATACGTCGTCCCTATCTTACAAGGCCACTTCCAATCCGCCTTCTTCGACCTAGGAAGTGACACCGACACCGGGGAGCCTCAAGTGGTCGAGTATGCATTAATCTCAAGACGCTCCAGAGATCGTGCTGGCCTAAGATACCAACGGCGTGGGATCGATGACGTATACTCCCCCCCCCTCCCTTCCCTCGAATCAATCTAACGCTTTGGTCGTCACAGGATTCGCATGTGGCCAATTTTGTCGAATCTGAAGCTCTAGTTCGGGCTACAGTATGTTTTCATTT
>WSTI01000041.1:3079-15732 GCA_019616915.1 Ceratobasidium sp. 423
GCGTGTGTTAACAGAAGTCACGTACAGAAGCCCGCAGCCATCACCGGACTCCGGTGCCCCACGGCTCTAATTGGAATACGTACCTATGTTTACTGGCGACGCCAGTTGGGGCAACAGGAACCGGTATTGAGTCGGTCAGAGGGGGTATTTAGTCGACGTCTAGGAAGCTGAAAGCAAACAAAATATGTGCTTGAGTGAGCATATGGTCACGATCAACCATGTGTGACCTCTTACCCAATGTGCTAAATTCGGAAGCGGCCAGTGATTTGGACTCAAATAACAATTTGATTTTTCTGATAGGGATACCAGGTCCTCCATACGATCCTATCAGCGCACCCGTTGCCAACTTCCAGCTCGCAGAGGTGGGATTCGTGGGAGAGGAACAGCACGGCGCGATGTTGAACGATAACTCTTTATACGAGCCCATCGGCCGAACATTATGCGTCGACTGGCGGTTTTGCCGGGTGTCAAACCTCCAACCTCTGGAAGGAGCCATGCGCGTGATTCCGACAATTTATATTAGGTCCAGATTCGATCATCACGCTTACCCCATCGGCACTCCCTCGCACGATGATTTGTCCGCCTAACGTAGAACATTTACATCAGAAGTGAGATACGTGAGCGATATAATCCGCAGCAGCGCTCTCTAGTGTCAAGCAAAGCGGAAAGTGCATCGTCCAAAGCACAGGACCACTCAAACACCACGCACATGGACGGTTGGCGAGTTTTCCCGCCCAGGGAAACAACCTTGCAATTACTCCGCGTTCTTACCGAACTTCCCTGTCCCCTGAGGACATCATCTAGAACAGAAAGTGTAAAAGTTTACTCCCTGCGAGCGCTGCAACTTCATGATTAGTGTATTCTCGGGTGTATTCTCGCTCGTGAAGACAGGCACCCAACTCAACGATGTGGTGTATTCGCCACTGGACCACGTGGGTACTCCAGGCAAACAGGCACAATCAAGATCATCCTTCATTGATGGGATACTACGACCAAATAGAAGTAACTAGAACCGCATACAGCTAGCTTGACAGCTTCCACACCGAGAATCCATCTTGGAATCTATCGCTATGCAATCAATACAACGGCCTATGCGGGGATTGAGCACTAGCAAGCTGATTTTGGGCGGCAAGTGGTGCGTTCCGGTGCCCCGTACTACTCGTATGCATTGAAAGTACAAGAATAGATAGATCATTGGCCACCCTTCTCGAATTCTCAGCACTTGTTATGCTAGTAGTGTCGGCAGTGCCGGTTTATTCTCATCGAATGATCCCCATTCATGCGCTCAAAGAACGTCTTCAAGATCAACGAACTGTCAACCATATGTATATAACTGCCTTCCCACACCCGTCCGCTTGCCCCAGCAGTGGCACACATATGCTCCAGATGTCCAAGAGGTATTGTAAAGATGGCAGGGCTTGATTGTATGCAGGGCGGGTGACTCGAAGTAGGAACGCCATTCGAGGGATATTTTAGACCGTGAATATCTCTGGGTTTTTACCAGAGATGGCACCCTCCCCCACACCTAGCTAATTGATCAGATATCCTACCCCGAGACCTAGGCCACCTATGATGTAACTTCAGGCCGCCTATCAGCTTGGCCCTCGTTGCATTGACACACTTCTCCGCCGAGCTGAGTGATATGCTATTTCTGATGTTCCTGGTCCAAGTACGATACATGCATCCACCAGTAACGTATTCAGGTTCACTTGAGTTTCCCATATGCTCCGCCATTCGTTTGCACTTGACTAGCCTCAGCGTAGGCACCCGCAGCCTTCTTCTCCATCACCCGGCTAAGAATTTCCTTAAGTTTCTGAACTGCCTCGGCGCTGATTTGGTGGTGAACGACGATTCTGCCATCATACCCGAATTTGAGGCCTACGGATTTGGCCTCTTCAACCAGCCAATCGTTTTCAAGTCCAGCTGATTCGAGATCCTGAATAGCGGAAAATATCCTGGGTAAATTACTGTCAGCTCATTAACTAAGATTTACTCACAATAAATATCATATTGGTTTCAACGGGCAAGACCGTCTTGAGCCCTAGGGAATGTAAGTGCTTTTCGATGTCCCGTGCTATTTCATGTGTTCCCGCCAGCTTTGGAAACACCTCGTCTAGGGCGGCGCGGGCGGCGCCCGCTATTACCCCGGTCTGGCGCATCCCTCCACCGATTGACTTTCGGACCCATCGTGCCCGATCAATGAAGGTTTTCGATCCGACCAAAACGCTCCCGACTGGCGCCCCAATGCCCTTGGACAAACATAATGAGATACTGTCAAAGGCGGCGCCGTACTCGCGAAGCGACCCTGCTCCTGCGGCAACTGCATTCCATAGGCGTGCACCGTCACAGTGAATGTGGATACCCTTCGAACGAGCAAATTCGGAAATACGTTGTACTTCCTTCAGAGGCAAGATGGTACCGCTATAGGTGTTCTCGAGGGCAATAACACGCGTCGGGGCGCAATGGATGTCATCCCAGAGGATGACTTCTCTTTTCACATCTTCTAGAGTCAGGTTAGGACCTTTGGATGGGAATACTGGCTGGACCATGGCTTGAGATAATGTTGCTATCCCCCCAGCTGGAAGTCGAGTACGGACGAATAATCAGAATGACTGTTTTAAAATTATTCATAGCGAGCATGATTTGCTTGCCTTCGTATTGATTAATGTGAGAGCGAGCATGACAAAGTACGGCTGAAATAAGGTATTAAGGTTAATTATTTGTTCTATTCAAGTGGCGACTTTTAGACTCACAATGTGGAGGCTGAGTCAGGTGCACACGGATCGCGATTTGGTTGCCTGCTGTTCCGCTCGGGACGAAGAGCCCAGCCTCGTGTCCCAACAGATCGGCAACATGCATTTCCAAATTCGTGGTAGTCTCATCCTCGCTGTAAACATCGTCTCCGACGGCGCTGCTGATCATGGCCTGAAGCATGGATGCTGTGGGGGAAGTGACGGTATCGCCTGTAGGTTGTGTGCATATGAGTAAGGGTCGCCCCAAACTAGGTGTCTGATGCTTACTCCGAAAGTCAACTGCGCTAAGAGCATTTGCCTGGGAAATAGATGGGTGGAGTGTTGTCCCCGTCATTGATACGTTACTATGCGAGTGCTTGGGTGCTGGGGTGGGAAGAGTTGTCCAAGAGTTGTAGTCATTCCAATGACCTGAGCTGACTCGAGCATCCCACTTAGTAATCCCGACGGATCCACAGCTTAGTCAAATTATTTTACTTACAGCCTCGGGAGGATCATTCGTTTTAGCGACTTTATAGCTAGCCCACTCTTGTGGCGCTGCGCACCAACAGTAATTTGGATTAATGCGTGCATCTTCTATGAGCGAACTCCTATATCCCCGATTATACTTAAATTTGTGAGGGTAATGGTGGGCACTCGTAAATGTTAGAGCGTTGGCGAAATTGGCGCAAATTATGCACTCTCGCCCTGTGATGAGGGGGGCTCGGGAGGAATGTGAGTGGAATAAGTGTCTAGGCCATAGACTATGGGCTGCAGGCTCGGCGACAGCGAAGGATTTACCTAGTTATGTTGGATCAGGGACGATCTGGTTTTGACTTGCGAGTGTGCTCGATGTCAATGGCAAATCATAGGATCAATCCAGGGTCCTTCATCTAGTATTTGCTTGAACGCACAATTTAGGCAAGCTGGCTTTTTTATATATGAAGTTATGGCTCGCCCGAGTCGCAATATAGAGTGTAATTAAACCTGTGGCTGGAAGAGAATTCGAGATGATATAGCCCTCGATGATAGTCTTATTATTGGAATCCACGTGTTCCTATGGCACGCTCACCGTCGATGATCGAGAGAACCTCCCAAAGCGATCACTGTTTATGACCTTCTTCCCCAAGGGTGTGTGTATCCATTGGTCACAGATTCATTGCAAGTAACAGACTTTTCGACCCGATTTCAAAGTTAAATCGCTAACCCTCTACTTCATATCGTTCCTTTACGCGGTTCCAGTTATGACCCAGACTTTTGGACGGCATTTTCCTGTCTGGTCATTTATTCCCGTCGGCATGTGCTTGCCACCCCACTGTCTCGTTCCTACAGGGCACGATATGTCAAACATCGGCTTGGTGGCTAATCCGACGTCTTTAGGGTGCTCCTGTAGCCTGGAAATACGCATATATTCATGTTTTTCGAACGAAAAGTGACTATAAAAGGGTACCGTGAATACTGGTGAATACCCATTCCACCAGCTCCCCTCTCCTACTCGCACTAGATTCCAGCCATGAATCATTCTATCAACACCCGAGCGCTTAACAAACTCCCCTACGCGACTGCTTTCCACCAACTTGAACGCGCAGTCTGGCCTTACATTGAGCTCGCGCGTATCAATGGGCTTGTCGGCGTTTGGTTAACTTTTTGGCCATGCTGTAAGCCCATAATATATTGTACGTGATGATCTCAACTGACGGCCATTACTAGGTTGGGGGTCTATGATGGCTGCATATGCGCAGCGCCTTCCTCTTTCGCAAATTCTGACCACAATTCCCCTGTTATGGTTAGGATGCGCGCTTTTGCACAGTGCCGCCTGCACCATCAACGATATATTTGACCGTGAGATGGATAAACTCGTAGGTAAGCGTTAATACTTCATTAGCTCCCACATCATGTATATGAAGGCACCCGTCTCCAACCAGAGCGTACGAAGAACCGCCCTCTTGCTCGTGGTGCCATCTCTGTCCGCAATGCCTATATTTTCTTCCTGGCCCAAACAGCGGCGTACCTAGCATTGGTGTACTGGGCGCCACCAGTCTGGTATGTAATGTGAAGATTGTCAGCAAGTTACCCCACGCTGATGAGTCGTGCCTAGCGCGTTATTTGCTGTGTTAAATTTGCCCATGCAGATTGCCTACCCTCTGTTTAAGCGTTTCACCTACTGGCCATCTCTCTTTTTGGGTTCGTTTGATTTACTGTTCGTATTACCTCAGTTCCTCCAAGCTAACCCTGTTTTCAGGCATGACGTTCAGCTGGGGCTCCCTGTGTGGATGGTCGGCTATGGCCGGTTCTATCAACTGGAAGGTTGCTGGCCCGCTTTACCTTGCAGGCGTATGCTGGGCTTTGTAAGTAAAAGTAATTCTCGTCATCTTCATACGTACTCACGAGGCTCTCAAATCATATAGTGGATACGACACTATCTATGGCTATCAGGTAGATACTTCCTTGATTACCATGAATACCCTTGGCTTATCGCACAATCTCGAACTCATAGGACAGGCGCGATGACCCCAAGGCCGGTGTCAAATCAACTGCCCTCCTCCTGGGTGCCAACCCCCAACCATTCTTGTATACCTTGGCCGCAGGCTTTGTCGCGTTCCTTACGCTCGCGGGACTTTTTAATCGCCAGGGGCCGCTATACTATGTTTTCACTGTTGGTTTTGCAGCTGTGCATGTATACTGGCAAGTGAGCACCCTTGATGTCTTTAACCCTGCCGACTGCTGGGCCAAGTTCTATACCAACTCTTGGATCGGGTGGCCGATGTGGGTTGGAGGGTTATTGGGCGACTATTTTTACCGCATGGGACTGTAGTTGCATACCTCTTGTTCAGGGCCGTGTCGCTCGGGTTGTACGATAGTCTAGTGGCGTGTGTTGTTGGTGTACCAAAAACCCCAGGCCAGCCTTGATAGTATTGTAATAGATTGATTTGTTGTATCACATACACCATTATACTCAGGCACCTGGGCGGGGGGTGTTTGCCCCCGTTGCAGGTCCAGATGGTGGGGCAGAGCCTGAAATACCCGCTGCCATTGCTGCCTGGCTGGCGGCGGTTGCGGCTACACGTGACCGTTTGCGTTCGGCCTCTATCGACAAACCGTAAGCATACATCCACCCAAAGGTGGGGTTTGATTAGAGAAACGTACCTGCTTCCTTCTCCCTCTCAATTTCCGACACGATAGCCTCAACTTGGGAGAGATCGAGGTTCTGGTATGAAAGCGCAGGGTTAACGCAGGCAGGATTAAAGCATAAAGTTTGTCGTACGGTGACTTTGCCATAACTTTCCATAACACTAATTTCAATGTTCTTGGCGCCTGTTTGCACGACTTCTAGCAAGCTCTTAACCGTAAGTTTGATAGCCTCCTCGCGAGTCATGTCGTCACGATGGTTCTTCTCCAAAAACTCGCGTACAGTCTTGGATGAACGACCAATCGCGTTGGCCTATTGCCTCAAATGGTCGATAGTGGTTCCAGCCGTCGTGATTATTCACTTACTTTCCACGCGCTGTAGATACCGCTGGGCTCAGTCATGTACAACCGGGGGCGAGAGTCATTAGGGTCGAAGCCGATGATGAGGGTAGAGATTCCGAACGGGCGCACTCCACCGGATTGAGTATAACGCTAAGGCATACAGTAGTAAATATTGAGGTTGCATCCTTGGATTGCGTGGCTCACCTGTTGAATACCAGCAATGTGTCGGGTAATATACTCAACAGAAACGGGGTCTTCGACGGTCAGACGATATGACTGACACTCGATTCTTGCCTTGTCAATCAGTACTCGACCATCAGCGGTCAGACCTATAAAGCAATTTGATCTTGCTCGAGTCTGGTCGAAGTAACCACGACATACCAGCGAATGCGAGGCAGATATGGTCGTCCAGCATTACAACTTTGCGTACAGTCCTAGGATCTTGTAGTTGAAGTACGGATTTCTTTTCCACCCCGAGAATAACGACGTCCTTCCCTCGAACTCCGACCTGAAGGGTTAATGCGAGTTGCATCAGTATCTCGTCAAGGGATTATGAATGTTATCCAACTCACAGCACAGGTTCCCTTCCTTACGGCCTCTGCAGCATATTCTACCTGAATTCATTGGTTTGATATCGCATGTCCAGTCGGATTATGCGCCCTTACCTGAAAGAGATGACCATCAGGGGAAAAGACGGTGAGAGCTACCAGCTAATGAGTAACCTATTCGTAGTGTATGTGAACTGCACATACCTCGATCGTATGAACGGGACATGTTTGCTCAGTGAGCGTGAATGGTTGTGGAAAGTGCGAGGTGCGGCGACGCGCGTCCTTGATCGAGAGACGCCAGAACGCGATGGCCGATTCCGGGTCATCACGTGACGATATAATTCGGTATTTATGCATTGTTAACTGCTTGCGGTACGCTGAAGTTTGGGTATTCGCGAGGCCACGGTGAATTTCGGTGCTCAATCTTTTTGAATCATATTTATGAGAAATATAGCCGGTCGTCCTGAGAACTATTGTACAAGCAATAACCCTACGAAACTAAAGCATATACTTGAACTTTGGATGCCTGTCACCCAAACGTTGCTGCTCCTCTGCACTATCTTCCCCGTCGCGACCATAATCAGGGCTTACGAGGATCTCGGCCTTGCGCCTATTTTGTGCAATCAGGTACAGATCGATGATGACCGCGAATACACAAAGCCCAACTGCGAAAGCGAGGTTGAGGCGTGTCGCAGTTGTAAAGCGGGGGGGATCTGGGAAGATCCAGGTAGAAACAATACCACCAAGATTGCTGTTGAGAGCGAACGGAATCGGTTACCAGAGCCCAGCTCGAAATTTGGTCACTTACGAGAAGACAAATGCGAGGGCGACGGCTGTGGCACGTTTGTAGTATGGTTGGGCATTGCTGAGAAATTCATGAGAACGATATCCGGCAACTCGCATTGCACAACTCACTTGGCCATCCACGCACTTAGGGTTGGGGCGGATGCGTACACCCCGGGAATTTGTAGGAACAAGGAGCCATATAGTGTATGCTTGTCAGTTGTTGCTGGGGAGCCATGAGTACATTTGTAGGTCTTCGTTTATACGGGCGACTCACTGAGGTAGATAGCGTATCCGGCGGTCGCAATAAGTCCGGTAACAAATAACACAGGCCCGCGCAGTTTATACCGATCGGAAATATATGCGAGAGCGAGGCTCACTGTGATGATCAGCCGTCAGTCATTGGTCTTTCCGCTCAGAAGTCCAGAAAGCCTTGAGGTCGACTCACCGACGAAGGAGACGGCATATGGGGGAACGGTCATCAACTGAGTGCGAATCGGAGAGTATCCAAGAGAGTTCACAATAGTCGGTGCACTACAAAATTCACTCAGCTATGAATAAGTAACGTTTGGTTCGACTCACAAGAATGCAAGGCCAAAAAGTGTAACTCCGCTGAAGAAAAGCGGAATGCATAACAAGATAACTTGAGGAGCCTTGAACGCGCTAAACACAGATGACCAAGAGAATGGCTCATGGCTGGTGCCATCGTTGCCATCCAACCTCAACATCTCATTTACGGCTTCGGTTTCTGCAGCCGAGAGTCCAAGAACTTGGCGAGGTGAAGATGGCATGACGAAGAAAGCAAAGATACCAAAGAGCGAGGTGAAGACGCCCTCCTGGAATGGGATGAGACGATACATCTGGCGGGCGATATACATTCGATACTCACCAAGATAAAGATCCACGCCCAACCGGGGCGACCGTGCCTCCCATCCAAGTTCACGATCGCCGCGGCCAGGAGCCCGGAGAAGGCACCAGCCAGGGACGTTGCACTAAATAGTAGAGCTACTCGTAGTTGAAGCTGATCGCGGCGATAAAAGTAACTCATGTATAGGACGAGGCCAGGCAAGAGGCCGCCTTCGCACAGTCCCAGGAAGAATCGGGTAGCGATGAGTCCCGAATAGTTGTGAACGAGACCTAGTAAGATACTTTGTCAGCTCAGGCCCATACCATCCAAACACGTAGTCATACCTTGAAATGCAGTGACTAGTCCCCATGTAAAGACAATTCCAGGTAAGAGTCTAACGCTATATCGGTTAACCGCTTTAAATTTCAGCCAAGTGTGACCCACCTGTGAGGCCCAACTTTCTTGAGAAGCAAATTCGATGGCAATTCACAAACAATGTATGGAACACTTTAAGGTCGTTGTAAGTGATTGTGAACAGAATTCTAAATAATTATACCCACTAAGTTATGGTAAGGACTGTAGAGTACTGACGGTTGGTCATATGGAGGTCCTTTTGCAGACCGGCAACTCTGGCATTCCCAATGTTGGCCCGATCCTATTGTATGATTAAGCACGCTAGATATCCTCCAGACTGAGACAAACATACCAAAAAACTCAACAAATCTAAGGGAAATGGTGATGGCAAATTTATAATGCATCAGTCTTGATATGTTGACCGAACATCTCGCTCCTTGCCACTTACAGAACATGGTAAGTATCGGGATCACCTAAAATTTTGATCAGTTAGTAACCTCTTAGAAATAAAGAACACCGTCAACTCACGATTAGGTCAATTTTGAGCGTAGCTCGACGCTGTAAAGCCTCGAACTCGGACCTACGGTTCTCGCTGACCACGCTAAAGTCATTTTCGGGCGCGATTTTAGTTTCGGTCTTCGTGGAAGATTCGTCATGGAACTCGTTAGACAGCATAGCGGTGGGCGTCTACCAACACCTGCAGGTCCAAGGAACGGAATACGAAGACCGGGAGGGGTGTCTGTCACACTTTCGCGTAACCGGGCTGGTATTTAATTCTGAAAGGGGTGGATGGAGAATCCACCGGCGGAAGTCACCTCTGGGCTGAGATCAGCAGGAACACGCAGGAACACTCACTGGAAGCGGTAGTGAACACGCGAGCCAGCAGCTTCGAGAGGGCCGATTCGCGAAGAGACCCCAAAGTCCCTCAGGATTATGAGAGGGATGGTATGCGGCTAGCGATCATGAAATATGAGCAAGCTAGTGGGACCAGCAGTAAGGCCCTTGAATCGACGCATGGTTGTATGCCGGCCGAGACGAGGTTCATCAAGTATGATCAAGCCTGGTGATGGGTCACCAGACATCGTGATTTCCAACCGAGCCATATACGTGCAGGGCCTTGTGATTTGATATTGCATTCTATGCGCATATGTATTGGTATAGAGCCAAGCACAAGAGAAACAATGCAGATGAAAAAGACATGAAAAAGAAGAGAGTAGGAAACACATGAGGTACATAATGATACATAAGAAGACCAGCCGCAACCCCAAAGAATTAGCTCGCGGGACGGTCGGAAATCGTGGCGTTTTGAGGAACCCAGAAACCCAAGAAATACGAAGGAATACGAGATAAAAACAATAAAGTATCAAGCCCGGGTAGCCGCAGAAGTGAGCGCAGTCATTCCCCTCTGGAACGGAAAGCTCCCATCCCAAGCTTGGACTGCTGATCGTACTTTATTGAGCTCGGTCCCTAGGTCAACAATAAGATCAAGGTAGTCCTCTGCAGATTCTCCGTCATCTGGCTTCTTCGCAGCTTTGCTAGTGCGAGGTAGTTTTCGAGGGCCTCGTGGTGGGGAAGGAGTAGGCGTTCGTAGAGCGTTTATTGCTTGCCTCAAGCCCTGAACGTGGAACATGATCATGGCGATGACATTGACGATATCTTCGTCCACCCCCCTATACAACTCGGCGAGTTCAGAGCCGGGCCACCACCGGGCGCCCGGGCATAAGCTGGTTTGAACGATGCATATAATAGTTTGGATCGCCTCCCGATACAACCCAGAAGCATATAGCATCCTTGTTCGGTTAGCTAGGCGGTAGAGTAGGGGTGATGGCCGGGTATCCCCTCGGTTGTCGAAGTGGTTACTATCCGGGTACGCTGGGGATGGGAACAATAGAAGCGAGTTGGGCGCGGGGAGGTGTTTGGTAGATGCTTGCAACAAGTGAGACTGCGCCGCATAGATGAATCGTTCTGAGGTCGCAACGTCTGATGATGCAAGAAGGACCCGGAGAATTGCTCGGAGGCTAAGAGTCGCAACGTCAGCGCCATGTTAGTGTGCGAAACCAACTAAATACTCACTCTCCAACCGAAACATTATCGACAAGGGCATCACTGTACAAAATTGAATGAGCATATAGTTCGACTCCCGAGCCAGAACATACGAACATCTTCTCTTGGGACTCGTCATAGGATGGGCACAAGCCATACTCGGGGGGAGGAGTCAGTGGTGTCATGTTCATGTTGCGCTGCATGAGGGGAGCAGAGACAGTGCCGGCCTAATAAAGGGGCTGAGTTGTGCGTTGGTTGAACTTGTTTCTCTGGCCATGAGAACGCGGTTAGTGACGGTTGAGCCAGGATCTCTGAGCTACCACTTACCGATTCTAGCGATTCCCGTCCACTGGTACCGCAAAATTCACACACGTTGATTCTCGATGACCCAAAGTGCCGAATAGGCTGTAAAGATAGGTTGTACCGTGTCAGTCGAATGCAAGACAGATCGACAGAGGGGCTCCCAGCAGTGGTAGTCCAATGGAGTCCAACAAGAGCCTTTTGAGAACTTGGACGATGATCAGCTCTCAACAGGAGCCAGTGTGGTTGGCTGAGGTGCTGGCGTAGATGAGATCGTGCCCGGTCGATGGACTTTTAAACACAAACGGCTAGCCTTGTGTAGTTACCGTACCGCGTACAGTTGTCATTGCAAAACACCCAGTGCCTAATAACCTCGGGCAAAAAGCCTGGCCGGGATTCAACGCTCACAAGCTGTCCAGCTGGCGCCCGGTTCAAACACAGATTCCTCGGGTTTCAACGGGGACCAACGACTGTTCGCGGTAATCTGGCTGCCGAGCGCCTTCGGAGAACGAGGTTACCGATGCCCCATATATAGCTAGAGAACCAAGAGCATGCCAGGGCCGAGATGAGAAAGCAATTACAGTACCAGTGAACATTTGACGGTAGTCGCTGGGAACAGAATCAGGTTTGAACTGCCAGGGAAATTGACACCGGCGTTTACTGAAGCCTCCGATCAACACTCGGCAACTTTATTGTGATTTCACCCCGGACGCCTCATCTTCAGGAAACTTGACAAGTGCATCCAGCTGGACCCCAGGATAAATTCTGATTTGAAGCGGTCAGTTCTCAGCGTAGAATGATGAACCGGGGTTGCAGGTGACAACCGAACATGAAAATAGAGTCGATTAGCCATCTTTTAGAGACCGTTCGTCGGGAGATAAACCTGAAAGTCCGAAACTCAATTAGTTTGAACGCCGTTTGGTGCCACGCTCAGGAAGGTGGTGGGACACGTTGACGGCTATTACACGGAGTCACGGCCGGCAAAAGCTTCTTGTCCACAGTGCCCGAGGAAGAAGCCGGTCAAAAGACCCTTGAGGCGACCAAAGGTCTACCACGGTGTTCATGACATTGTTGTTGATTGGTCACCACAAATAGAACATCGAGTCGAGTCGAGCGGACATCCGGGCATCACTGTCGCACGCCATCAGAGATAAAATCGCAACTAGTTCGAGATGAGAGTCAAAATGACCATATATTCCTGACGATGACGATATATCCAAGCTTGTTGATCGTGCGCGACAGCCTCAGGCCCTATTTTTCGAAAGTTCCTCGACCACATGGAGGGTGACTAAAAAAACCGAAATGAGGTCAACCTTGTTCCGGTTGGTCGCGATAATGCATGTGTATACCCCTGTATAAAGGGGCATTTTTTGAGTACGAAGTTGAATGGTAACCGATATTCATATCTAGCCAATCAAACCTGTCGATTTCAGATGTTCACAGATGGTAGTTGTATGAGCGGACGTAATTTCCCGTAAGGTTGGCTCGCACAGCCACACCGAGCGCCGAGCGACAGACACGAAGCCGAACCACGACGGCGTTGCCACCGTTGCCCATCCCCACACCGAGTCGACAAGT
>WSTI01000043.1:0-22464 GCA_019616915.1 Ceratobasidium sp. 423
GAAATGTATATTTCTCCAAAGTCTAATGGAAAACCTGTAATTTTATCAGACAGGTCGCTTCAAGAGCTTATAATACATAATCGTATCTGAGAAAATATACAAATTTATGTCCTGAGACCGCGCCGCTGGGGATTTAGTGCAGAAGAAGCACGAAACCCGGACCCTGTCACGCACCTCCGGTCACGTTTCTAGGCTTTCGGTGTCGCCTACTTTATATTGGATGACCAACAGTCGTTTAGTAGCATATAGTCAAGACCAACCAAGAATTCGTAATTTATAATTTATGTAGATGTAATTTTAGGTTCCTGACAACTATATATGCATCCGGCGAGAGTCACAGGCGCGGCACGTTACTCTCGCAGGGAGTAATCGACTTGATTAGCAAGTGGTAGGTAGGATAGAAACTAAAGGATTCATAAATCGTGACAATATTCAAATAAAAACACAGCATATTTGGCGAATAGAGAAGGGACAAACGCCAAAAGAGTAGGCCAACGGCATCTGCAAAACTTGTAAAACCCCGGGAGCCCCAGGAGTTAGTCTCCTGGCCGTGTTCCAAGTGTGATTCAACAATAAGTAGAAGACAGTGTCTAGCAAGTTTTGAGTGTGATTATTTGCGCCCCTATAACTTCATGGACTGGGCCAAGAAATGATGTATCGCCTAGCATCAAGTCCTTCATGGGATAATCGTAGATGATGCTGTGTTGAAAGAGTGGCGCTAATTACTGTACTCCCATTCAATTGCCAATAATGTACTGGTCGGTGGTCGAAGGTTGGCCGCACGATTAAAATGGGTATATTCCATTCGGGTTATCGCCCCTTTCAAATTAAAATATTGGTACAGGAATGGCATTCCTCTGTTCGAATACTAAACCAAAAAGTTATCTCAAATGATGGGCGTTCAACCTCCTAACTACACTCCGTGACTTCCAGACAAAGGATTGGTATTCGCCGTTGGTTCCTTGGGTACAAAATGAGACGGAATTTTAACTAAACCGACCCATTTTAATCCTCCGTTTATTTAGCAACTTAAGCATTGATGCCACGGTAAGTGGCAATCTGCGACTTGAAGCGGGTGATCTGGCCAGCAGTAAGCTGCCAAAACAGTTAGATATATGCATTTCAAAGCAGTGATATTACTCACCTCATACATGCAAGAGTCGTACGAGTAATCCATGTAGTTGTGGATACTTTTGTAGACTCACTGAGCTGGGAGAACTCAATAGTAATCATGGGGTACTCACGGGTCAACACCTCCGCCAGGGCAAGTATCACGGCCAATTGGGCAACCAGAGGCAGCGGATGCCTCTGGGGGAGTGTCGCTCACAGAATCACCGGTGCCGGAGCAACCACCTTGGAAGGTGTGGTAGAGGCCGAGCCAGTGTCCGACTTCGTGGGTGAGAGTCTTGCCTTCGTTATAGTTGGTGGTCGAGCCTCCGGGGACCGTTGAGTAGAGGATGACAACACCATCATCCTTGGGGTTTCCAGAGTACGAAGATGGGAAGGTCGCATAGCCGAGAAGGCCAGCACCGGAGCCAGACTTGAAGCCAACAGTGTAGACGTTGAGGTCTGCGGCACCTCCTTTGCGCAACTGAGTCTTCATAGCGGTCTGGTAGGAGGTACTGGGCCCCGCGGAGTTGAACCAGTTCCTAGACACAGCGAGGTTAATTTTGGCTCAATAGCCTATTGTAGAGCTGTAACTTACGCGTTGGTGGTGCGATCGGTGCCCGCAAGGGTGAACGATATACCACTGCCAGAATAGTGTGAGTTCATAGCTGAGATGGAGGACGTGATCTGGCTGTCGGGAACATTGCCCTGGGCCAGTGCTGCGATACATGAGTTTATGAACCCAGTCACGATAATAATGTTACTTACTGGTGCCAGACTGAATAACGTGCCAGTAAACGTTAATGGTGGCAGCGAAAGTAGATCCGGCCTTGAGGGAGATCTTGTTCGCAGCAAAGTGTGTCTCAGCGGCGGCGATGAATTCAGCGCTATGTTGGATATCAGCAACCCGTTGCATCACGGAGTAAGAGGACTCGACCTAGGCTCGTTGCCGCAAGTCCTTGTGATGGTGTGGTTGTAGTAAGGGGCAGCCAGAGCGGCGGTGATGCCAAAGGCGAGAGTAGAGAGCGCGGAGAACAACATGGCTAGCGAGGTCTGACTGAATGAACCCGAGTTGATGAAAAGCTGGGGTCGACGAGAGTCGCTTAAATAGTTTGGAGGAGATATACATACCCGGCTGAATCCCTATGTCTATCTTGCATACGCTAAGCCACAGCATACGCATGATCGCTATAATCAAACATCGAAGGAGCCATGTGGGAACGGCAGTTCAATAATATTACATGTGGTTCGCTCTGCCTTCTTGTGTTGCCCAGCCGATACAAATTGGGGGTGATGCGTTGTGTTATTAACCGTATCACCGACCTGGATCGACATCGGAGCCACCCCGAACGTGTGCCAAGCGAGGTACCCCGTGGCTGGTTGATAGGTGATACATATGGTGGATGTGTGTCCTGTGCACCTAAATGAGGGAGTAATGTGTGATTAGTCAGCCGTCCGTCCCAACCCGGATGTGACCTCCTTTGAGTCACGTCTTCCGATTCTGGGAAACACCGAAGATAATCAACAGTCTTAAGAATAACCGCAGTTGAAAATAGTGGCCACACCTTGGTCGGGATGGAGTAAAGATAAATTCATTTTAGTAGACAACATTTACAGGACCGCAGATGAAGTTATAGGCCACGGTAGGTCGCAATCTGGGACTTGAAGCGAGTAATCTGACCGGCAGTAAATTCAGTCATGCATGAGTCGTAAGAATAATCCATGTAGTTGTGGATACTACGGGGCGGAGTCGTTAGTGACCATAGAGCGCATATACCGACTCTCGGACTTACGGATCAACGCCTCCACCAGAGCAAGTATCACGGCCGGTGGGACAGCCAGAGGCAGGCGAAGCCTCAGGAGGAGTATCGCTAACGTAGTCACCCGAGCCAGAGCAGCCGCCTTGGAAGGTGTGGTACAGACCAAGCCAGTGTCCCGTCTCGTGCGTCAAGCTCTTGCCCTCGTTGTAGTTTGTGGCCGAGCCACCAGGGACAGACGAGTACAAAATGACAACACCGTCGTCTGTAGGGTTGCTAGCATAATCGGAGGGGAAAGTGGCATAACCAAGGAGGCCAGCGCCGGAGCCAGAGTTGAAGCCGACGGTGTAAACGTTGAGGGCTGCGGCACCACCCTGGCGCAACGAAGTCTTCATAGCAGTTTGGTACGATGTATCGGGTGCAGCAGAATTGAACCAATTCCTAAAGATGAGAATATTGTAAACACCAGCTTATTCGATTCGATTTAACTGGTACTCACGAATTGGTAGTGCGAGTAGTTCCAGCAAGGACAAAGGTAAGACCGGAGCTAGAGTAGTGATCGTTCATTGCGGAGATTGAAGCGGTAATTTGGCTATTAGGGATGTTTCCTTGGGTCAACGCTGCAGCGTATTGTCAATTGTTAGAAGTCGAACGAAGCTACCACGAGAGAAACGCACAGGTGCCGGATTGGATGACATGCCAGTAAACACTGACGGTCGAAGCAGCCGCAGATGCCTTGGCGGATACTTTGTTCGCGGTGAAATGGGCCTCTGCCGCGGCGATTTTCTCGGCACTAGCTCTTATGGTCAGAATACAACCATGCACACAAATTTATCGCACAAACCTGGGAGAAGTACCACACAGACGAGGAGTGGTGGCATTGAGGTGAGGAACCGCAAAGACGGCGCTAGCACCGAGAGCAAGGGCAGAGAAAGCAGCGAATAACATGCCTAAAATGCGAAGACCGAGGTGAAAGAGCTAATGAGCTTGGGTCCGGTAGAACGTCTTTTTACTGGTATTTAACTCGGTCGGACATCGCCCACTCGGATATCATTGAGAGCGCACCATGCGGTAGCTATGCGGACTTCCCATACTCACATCCGGTCGAATCTGGGGCCGAGGACAAAGAAGTTCAAACATTGCTATATGCGCGCATATAGAATGCTGATTACGGGTGGTCAGGGCGATAGCGCAGCCGATTGAACCAAACGACCCACACCGATGGGCATGCGCCAACGCTTCGTGAGATAATAATAGACCGTGACTTCGAACACAATGGTAGTATATCATGCGACACAAAATATTCGTTGGATCATGTCCCTGGTAGAAACCACCACTAAAAATAGGCGACCTTGGCGGGGTTGTTAGTCACACTTCGTAAACTAGGCTCACGGTCACTTACACTAACGCCGTGTTTGCGGATTCATGTATGCGCATCCAATTTGAGTTAATGACACGGGAAGACGATTCTCGAGAGCTGCAAGCTTTTATAAACCACTGCCAAGTGTACCATACCAGCATCGGACACACCCGCACAGTCTGCAGAGGCATTGGAAGGTAGGGGTGACGGTAGGTGTTACATGTCACGACACATGATCGGTGCGGTTTAAGAGATTGTAAGCATTACTAACAAAGAAGACAGCCACCTATGGTTCTTGCTCACGCGGTGTAGGAGATAAGGTAAAGTCAAAGTACATTTCTTAATGTTCTCGAAGTATCGTTGGCAATCGCTTGTCCACATGGAGGTCTTGGCACCACAAGTTCGCAGTCATATGGGTGCTGCTACAATGCGACAGTCCGCATGTGTGTCACCAGTCGAGAAGCCGGCGGAAGCAAGCCTAATATACGTATATGATAGCAAGGCGGTCGTTGCCCCCCGACTTTCCCTTGCATGTGAATTAGGCAAGAGCTATGTGTTGTAGGTAAACACCCAAGTGAAGCGGCTTCATTCATCCCAAACCGGGTATAGACCATCAAGCAAATCAGAATGAAATTCAATGCACCTTGAAGGTTACAAATGAGTCATATATTAACCCAAACAAGGAGTCACTTACCGCCGTGATTGTAATTGGCGCATCACCCTGCCCTAGCGCCGCGAGTGGCTCGAGCCGCCGTCTCGACCACATACTGCCCATCGATGTGCTTTTTAGCATGCTTGAGGAGTGCTTCGCCGTGTGCTTCACCAAGGTGGTTAGCGGTCGGCGCATCTAGATCCATTCCTCGGCCCTCGGCCCAGATTCGGCTATCCAAAAGACCTGGTTGTTTGGTCTCGTCTAGCGACGAAGTATTCACCAGCTTAACAGCTTCGATGAGCCGCAGTAACTCTTGTAGCTCCACTTTTAATACACCTTTGTCAGGGGACGTCGAGTCAGGTGGATCGAGGGCAGCAAGTCGATGCAGACGCGTGAATGTCCCATCAGAAAGTTCAGGCGCAGGGTAGGTCGATAATAACTGTCCAACGGACCAAGTAGCTTTCAAAGGAACTGACAGGTCATCAACAGTCACATTAGCTTTAGCTTTTTGGCGACATGATGAGCCTGTGCAAAATTGGCGAACGGCGGCGCACAACGCGCCCGGACTCCTCAGAATCATTGATTATGGCGAAGGGGAAGGCCCGAAAGGTGGCTGTGTCTAGCACGTGATCTTCCGTGATGGCATGTGTTAGCCTGCTGCCACGCGAAGACTCCACCATCATTGCCACTGGCGCCCTCCCCTTGCCTCTTGTTTCTACCATCAACTTTCTCCTCAACATCAAATAAATATTAGACGCAATGGGTAAATGGTATGCTGAAGCATATTATCCAAGTAAAATGACTCATTAAGTAACAGGTCGCCCGCTTATTACGACGACCTACTCCATATGAAGTTCCGTTGTTTAACGTGAGGACATTTTGCACCGCACATCATCAATGCTGACCGAGCGGCCAGATACAACTCCGTGGACAAATTGCGCAAGCTAAAAGTTGAAGATGACCTCGTGGACTCGCACCCAGAGCTGAGGATAACACATGAGCAATTCATTCAGGTACGTATGTTTGACATTGACCTGTGCATCGCTCAACTCGTCTAAATGACCTACAGGCACTTGACGTTACAGACCCCTTTACGCAGCAGCTCATCGAGATCCTTGTCAAGGTATGTTTTGGGGGACGGCCAAGTCCGATCGCCGTTTATATTCACACTGCTTTCTTGATAGGAAGTAGCCACCCGCCGCCACAGTACTAGAGCAAACCGTGGTAATGCACGGTCGACGGCTGCTTGCTCCGCCCGAACGGCCAATGCACTGTTTGCCCTTTGGGAGTCGTGTCGAGGAGCACCATCCACCCACCCGTCAAGGAGAAGCGAATTCGTATTCGGCTCGCATGTGTGGGACGGCGATAGTGAAGGAGAGGATGTAGGCATTGACGAATTAACACCGGAGCCGGAGCCGGTTTTGTTTGGTGATCAGGCGCCGGTTACGCTGGGGTCGCGGATCGGTAGCAGTCTACGTGACACTGCTGGATCGTCCTCGTCGTCAACGTGGTCGTCAACGTGGAGACCATTGGACTTGATCTTCTCTCCTCCCAACCGGCCATTAGACTTCCATTCCCCACCGCCCCCTCCTGCACCAACAACCCGCCCGCATAGCAGCTTGTTGTCCCTCGTGTCCTCTCGGAACCCTGTCGTTAGGCAATCATCAATACGTCGCCCAGCCTCCGCAAACAGCGTTACCTACTTCCGTCCGCGCCATCGCGCAGACTTCGAGGCTCAAACACAGCGTCTACGTGATCGTGCTAGAGCTAGGGACTTGCTAGGATATGCCAGTGGATCAAACATGAGTGGAACCAATGGTACCAGCAGCTCAACTGTAATCGGGAACCAAGCGCCTCCCGAAAGCTTCGCCCGGCGTGAAGGCGGTCCTAGGAGCGACGAAACATTATCAGAGGCGCAACCTTCCGTTTTATCCCCTGAGCTTCCACCAGCACCAATGCCCGCCCACGCCCATCCTCACTCGAGTGGGCCATCGCATAATACCCTGAGGCGTGTAACGAGCGAATTATCTTCATTAGATAGGTCAATAGAAGTGCATCGGCGAGAAATGACAGCCGCACAGGAGGACTTTGCTGCTCGTTTCCGGCGTGGGGTATCTACCTTTGCATCGATCCATCAGCGCTCGCCCTCCCCATCTTCAATGACTGGGCTGTCATCATCGAGCACAAGCGCAGATGTAATACACCCCCAGCCGAGGGAATCTCTACGTGCTGCGCTCTGGGGTGCCGGCCCGGGAGACGAGGAGGGTCTCCCGACGCCGCGGTCCCTCACGCCCGAATCGGGCGAGCGTAGACCCACTGCATAAACGAAGATCCATTGCATCCCCCAGCTTGAAAGGGAAGGCTGATTTAACCTTCTCTCATTAAGCAACAAATCGAAACTGGACGGGTTAGGAGGTCAGGCAGAATTCATTGCAAGTCCGCCGGAGACTCGGGTGTTTCGAAGATGGAGGCATTGGCAACGATTGACAACTTTCATTTCCCGACAAGGTTTGCATTCTTAATCTATTCTTTTTGACTGATTCTGTTTATGCGTTTTGCGATGTCCATTTGCATTGATCTGGCATACATTGACTAAAATATTGAAACTTGCATTGATCCATCCGTGAAATGTGTGGTCCGTGCGAATCCTTGATCAGATCACTGAGATGCCATTGAATTGGAAATTCCTTAAATCCACTCCCACTTTCGACCACCGCGCTTGTTGACTGACAAGAGTGAGTCTAGGCAAATCATGGGTATAGAACGGGACGCTCTAACCTCGTCATTGATTATGTAGTGCCAGTAACATACAGACAGTACGTCGGTTTTGGTATGTTGACATAATAAAGGATGCCCAACTGACGAATATATTCTCACCGCCTCCTTGCCTCTTTCATCACACCGCTCTGGCTAACCCTTCTGGCCGATGTAATGAATAAACGAAATCACCGTCTTATTGTCTTGGTGGCTTTTCCATAATCTTGTCCGTCGCATCGCTGGATCTCAATCCCAACACACGTCCAAATCTTCCAATCCAATCGCGCTTATTCCATATTGACGGATCACACTTGTTCAATTATGTCTTGCCTGGGCGCATTCTGGGCTCTTCTATCCGCTTTGCCTTGGCATGGGAACGCCCCTATCTGCATGGTACTTGTGCTTTACGCACACGTTCGTCGTAAAGGGACATGCCCCCGCCTGGCGGGTTCGAGGCAATCAAGTACAAACGATCGCTTCCTTTCCGTGGTCCCAGCGGAGCAGTCTTACTGGGAGGTATTGCTGCCGTATGTGCATATGGGTTCTACAAGGTTGGAAAGGGGAATCTGGAACGAAGGTGAGTGCGACAGTATGGCGATACTGTCGAGAACGGCGCTTCTATTTGGCCATCCATACTTCCGTGCTTCTCCCGTGGATGGGTTAGGCACTTTGGGTTTTGGTGCTGCGACTTGATATGCCGGGGTTGTGCGAACCCGAGCTTTGTGAGCCTCGCTCCAAGTTTGCTCGGGGCGGCGGCCGTCGGCAGTCGGCCCCGGAGTTCCGGGTCTTACATACCCCTCCACGGTGCTGCGGGAACGAGAGAAGAAACAGGAGAAGTGGAGAGGCAACGCTTATCTGTGCGGTCTGATTTTGACAGGCGAGCGCTGGATCGGCGCTGCTTTGTTTGGCCGCCTGTGGTTGATTGAGTCATTTTGGTGCCTTGGCCTATGATTGGTTCACAAGAGACTGATTCGTCTGTTTGGCGCAGAGAGCTGAAGCGGGAGAATACGTGGGCCCGTATCTATTTGGTACCACTATTGTTGGCCGAGGGTGATCGTGATGCGTATCGCCGCGAACAAGCATCGCTTGCGCGCGAGAGGGAAATTATGAAAGACGTTAGAGGTTGGGAGGTAAGTTTCTGATTTAACTTGGAAAGAGTATCGGGGGGCGGCGTCACGTGATTGGTCGGTCGGATGTGGATGTGCCTTTGGATGTGCTCAGGCCCTGTTGCACGCCTCCTGTGGCGCATATAGTGGGGATATCGGGCTCGAACGATGACGCAGCCGGGGGATTGTCCTGTCCGATCGGATTTGTGCGGGGATGTCTGCAGCCAAAAATCGCCCGTCGGCTGTCCGCCGGATATGCGTGGACTGGTGGTGCTAACGCCTGGGTGGATCATGGGGTCCTGGTGTGGCTTGAGCTGGAAGTGCAATCGGCTGGATATTGAGCGCTCGTAAGATTCAGGCCGAGATCTGAAGATCTCTGGGCCTGGGTTCACTTCTGGCGGGGAAGGCGGGAGGGGTGCCCGGGGCTCGACTGTTTTGCTCATTGTTCGTCTGATTTGGCAGGTTGGAAAGAGTGTGTACCATAACACCAAGTACAAGCCGCAGGAGACTGTCGTGGTCATCTGATATTGAGGCCGGGATGCCGGCCGGGGACCTAGTAGGCAATGTACATAGATCGCAAAGCAAAATCAAGTACATCATACCCGGCACTGGCGATGAGTGAATCAAAAAGGCCGACGGTAAGTACCGGAGTGCACGAGTTCGGTTCCACGAGAGGGTGATTGGGGGCTGAGGCGCATACACAAACAGACCCCCACTTTGGTAAATAGCCCCTAGGGCGGGATTAGGCTGTAGAGGACGAAAAACGCGGCCCGCACGTGACTAACCAAGATTCTGGGCGAGTGTCCGGCCTGTTGGGACGTCCGAGGCGACGATATAGGGGCTATGCCGGTGTGTGCAACTGTGGCCCTGCGCTGTCTGAGGCCACGTCCCGGCTCAATACTTAAGCTCGTGGCCCGCACCCGCTCATCGCTCGACGAACTCTCCCCCTTTGCTTCCGCACACACTTTGCCTCCGCATTTCCGCACGCCTGCAATTTGCCGACGCATCCGCATGGCCGCCTCGCCATCGTCCCATACCTGGCCGATTGGATCTGACGACGGCCCATCGCTCGCCGAGCGTGCATTTGCCTCGTTCGATCACAGCTGGGTGTCACCAGCTGCTATGCTCAACCCGGACATTACTCACACGTTTGCTACACCAACCACCCCGGACAATATGATCTTCTCCCTCGACGATATGTATGATCAGCCACCTCAACCCCAGCCTCAGCACCCGCGCACGGGGGCCCCCGAGAACTGGAGTGATCACGCGCTCTCGACCTATACTAATGTGGACCGGCTCGCCGTGGACGAAACCGACCTGGAGAATCCGAGCGGAAGCTTTTGCCTTTCAAACACCAATTCGTTCAGTGGCTCCCCTTCGTCTTGGGATGTCGGATCGGCTTTTAACAGCATTGAGCCGCCATTGACACCAGACAGCCCTGCTTACAATTTCGACTCGTTTGGCGTCTCGCCGGGTCAAGTAACGCCCTTTTCTCCCTCGAATTCGTTCGTCTCCTCGTTTGGGGGCGAGCACATCTTCAACGTGGGCCACACATCTCCCTCTCACAACCGGCCCAGTGGTAGAATCCCGATCCGGCGTACCAATACCCATATGCATTCGCAATCTTTTTCGTCTCAGCTTCGGGGATCGACGGCCCATTCGCCACAACCGAGGCCCACCCTACATATGCGTGCCATGTCCCATTCCGCGGCTATGCATCCTCGCCCAACCAACCTGACGATGAGCCCCCGGACTCTGCGCAACAGCACTCTCGATGCAGCTCTGGCTCAACCCGGGGGGGAACTCCATTTTCACCATGTCATCGCCACCCCCTTTTCGTCCTCTGCTCCATCCAACCCGGCGCCTATTGCCGGCAAGTTGCGGCGGTCCTCCACCCCCGGCGACGAGAAGGCGCAGAGCGCTGGCGAAGACGATGCCTCGTTGAACCGGAGGGCCTCTCCCGAGCGATCTGCTGATTTAGGTATGTACTATCTACTTTGGGACCTAGCGCCCGGGTCCAACTTGATGTGATCGCTCATTTATCACTTTGCTCCTATTACTCTAGGTCCACCCTCCCGATCCCGGCTGCATCCGCCGAAGCAGGCCCCCTCTACCTGGCAAATTTTCTTCACTGAGTATCTTCAGAGCTACAAGTTGACGAACCCCGAGCGCAAGCTCAACGTTTCGCAAGCTGCCAAGGATGGGGGCGCCGCATACAAGGCGTTGACTGATGAGCAAAAGGAGGCAAGTCCGACTCTAATTAAGCGGAAGCATTTCATTTCATTAACGTTTGGACCATCATAGATCTACAAGCGCAAGGCTCGCCACGCCAAAGAGGAATATGAGCGCGAGCTTGCCGCATGGCGGCGAACTCTCACCCCTGAAGATATTCGCCAGGAGAACGTCTTCCGATCCGCTCAACGCAAGGCCGGCAAGTCGCGCCGCTCCAACCTCAAGGACCCCAATGCGCCCAAGAAACCCCTCAGCGCATATTTTATGTTCCTCCAGTGGATTCGAGCGGACCCTGCCCGTGTTCAAGATGTCTTTGGGGACGAGACCGAGACGACCCGTCAAAGCGTTCTGGCCGCGTCCAAGTGGCGCGACCTTAGTGAAGAAGAGAAGAGGGTGAATATTGATTGTTCTACTTATGGATACATTAGATTGACCTATCCCCTTTTAGCCTTTCCTTGCCCAAGCCGAACGCGAGAAGCTCGAATACGAAGCCGCCCGCAAAGTGTACGAGGAACGAACCACTGGTATCTCCAACCCGAACCTTTACACCAGTGGATATATGCACATGACCGGCACCACTGCTAGCAGCAGTTGGCACACTGCCGATGCTGCGTCGGGCGAATCGCAGAACGACTCGGACGGCCGCCGAGGATCCTCGTCCCATGGCAAACTCCCGGGCGGGGCTTCATTCGGTGCGATCATGTTCACTGCCGGTTCCATGTACGACGAAGAAGCCGTTGCCGATGGTGATATGGAGGATATGGTTAGCACGATTCGGTGGAAGTGATTGGCCCGTGGAGTATTTGTCTCTACTGGACGCTTTACAGAATTTCCTCTCATGGAGACATTTACGTTGCGTGCTCGAGTAGGGGTCGCATCGGCCTCCTGGAACCGCAACGTCTGGTGTTTGCATCCAATGGACTTATTCGTTTGTCTATTCTTCACCTTTTACCCCTTTCTGAGTGTTCTCTTTACGATGCCCCTTTACGACCTGTCATGACCGTTAACTGACCGTAACTTGTTCGTTTCCGCTTGACTATTGCATACACGACCTTCTTTACTTCCTTTCCTCGCTATATCCCCTGACAGGGTATGCTTTTGTATATGTATACCCAGCGATCCGTACCCACTGTATCCACCAACGCCGATCTTGCTTGTTTGAATTGCCTTGCCTGTTCCCTGGGGGAGTGGTATAATTATATGTATATAAATCACTCCAAACGTGTAGTCAACCGTTCTATTGTTATCGTTCTGGTGTTCTGGCAAGTTCCGTGAGTGTTCCGGCAATCATCTGCCCATGTCAAGTCTTCGCCCAATCTATCAACCGAAATCGTATCACAGTGATGAAGACTAGGAGAGGAAGGAGTGGTCAAAAGGCGCTGTCAATAAGCCAATACTGCGGGTTGTCAAACCGTACGTTGATTGCTATCCCCTACTTTCACATTTGATCACCTGGGTTCGATCGGTGTGCCGGTGTCGACGCCTTTCGCACTAGAGGCCCGCCAAATCATACGCTGATGTGGAGCGCCATCCTCGTCAAACTCTGTCTGACCACAAGTCGGGAGTGGGAACGTCGAGTGCGTACGTTGCGAGGTCGGATAATTGGCGAGTTGGAAAATATCGATTCGGAGAACCCGAATCCGGAGGCAAGCAAATCGACCATTTCGGGAGCAAGTCCGAACCGAGGGAGTGAGGGAGCGAGGAGAACAGTGCCCCAGAGCATAATGTAAACCCCAAGCAGGCAAGTGTGAGAAATAAGATTTTGGCAAGGTGAGATCGGGTGCGTGTATGCATCGAGAGGGGAAGTACCAGGTCACACCCACGTCCCCAATGGTTCGATTACCCAGGTCGAGGGACGATACGTACCCCCCGGACACCACCGGTGCCGGTCCAAATCGCCCCCAGATCCCAATTATAATCGTAACGAGGGAATCGGTCGGAGTGGCCCACAAGGTTGTGTCGAGGTCCGCGATGAGTAGGGATGCACATGGTAGCGGCAAGTGCGAACCGTTGGTTGACAGCAGAGTCGAGATTCGTATTCCGGCGTTTGATTAACGTAGGACCATGTGGTACGAATAACCCAAGAGTAGGTTCAGCCGCCAGCGAAGTGGCCGAAGTGTCGAATATACGTATTAAGAACGTGTCGAGTACAGAGCAAATTGTGCGGGCGAGATCCACAGCATATACGAATCGAGACGTTTGAGATTAGATGAGATACTTTAGTCAAGATCGGAGTCCGTGCGCGGAAGAGTAGAGCACAGGATAACGTACCGGGTCCTTCTTGAACGTAGCCTTCGCTAAAGCGTTCACAGTATAGGGGCCATGGCGGTAAAAGGCAAGACGAGGAAAAAGTGTACGAAAAGTATGATCAAACGCTGTGTCAGGAAGAGACGCTGGTATACCCCCACGTGAGGAGTGCCGATGCCGACGTACCGACTGTAAAACGTCTTTACATAGATCTGTGAGTGGAGCGAGATCTCCGCCGGGCGGCCTGTACGTTCCGCTTGAACAATTACCCATCTAGGACATCAATGAAGGGTCAATTCTATCTACACTCATGAATAGGAGTTTGACGACAAGGGACAGGCACAAGGTACGAGAGCAGATGTCGCGGACGTCAGTGGGGAGTGTAATGGGGTGCTTGATGGGACGAGGCAATCCGGACAAGAGTTAGGGGTCACGATGTGATGGACAAGGGAACGTAGGGATCTGGAACGGCAAAGATGCTCGAGGCTTGTTACTCACGAGTGCGCATTCTGTGTAGCCATTTCCGGATGTCGTGAGCGTTTGTCAAAACTCATCACGTTTAACCTTGATGTGCCGAGCGAGCTCCGCTACGGGCGACAATAAGGTGGACATAGCGCGGGGACACCCCACAACTAATGTCAACAGTGACCAAAAGATATATCCACGTACTCTGACAAGTTCTTCTCCAAAATGTAGACCCCGGTACTCTTTCAATAAACATAAACGACCGAGCTTGTATTCTTGGGGTTTCTCGATCATACGCAATGTTCCCATAGGTTGGTGGCCCGGGACTGACCGCAGCAAGAAGTGGATAGCACGACCCGGCTCATCGTATCTGTTTCACATAGCCCAGTTGAGGTGTAGGTGCATTGAGTAAGTCTCGTTTCTTGGATACACAAGGCTGGACTACCATCCATGACTTACTCATCGACCTCGGTCTCGAGTGGAAATTTTTGCTCGCGGTGAAATACTACAGCCATGATGCATATCAGGGTTTATTGATAGCGCGTAATCAGGCTGTTAGATCGCAGGCAGACGAGCAGCGCCTTATAGGAGCATACCTTCTATGCGGACATCGATGCACTGTTGCACTTGCTTATCGTTGTCGGCCACCACGACCTCTGCATTCGGCCTTTCACGCTTTGCCATGTGTCCTTCACAGCACTCAGGATGGTCCAGCAACAGAAAGAGGTGAGCTCTAAAGGGGGCGCAGGGTGGTATGAGAAAACTAGACCAGTCCCCATATAAGGCGCTAAAAACACGCGGCGCGGCACCAACCTACACGTGGGACTCTCACTTCTGACGAAAACACGCGTTTTAGAAGATGGAACATATACCAGATAAGTTTCAGTTACCGCTGACAGCTACTAAATGTACAAACATGGGATAGACCGTGTGGTGAGTAACTCCAATGGGTAGTCCGACCAGCGAGATTAAACCTAGTAATCAATTCTATCAGTACCGAATTATGATACGCGAGGCACACAATAGAGTAGAGTAGGTGGGGTAATCAGAAGTCAAGTATGTCATCAACACGTTTTGCAGCAAGGCAGAACGCATTTCGACTAAGAGGTGCCAGGAAGCGGTCGTATGTACGACACTCGTCATGTTAAAGGTGAGAAACATCATGTATGCACTCTACTAACCTTGCAGGCCGATAGCCGGGAGTCGAATGCGAGTGATGGACGTGGTCGTGTGCGAGAGCCGGGGGTTGGAACCACGCGCAAAAGTTTTTGGGCGTGGTGTGGGCGCTTAGCACATGAGTATATTTCTAAGCATCATCATCTGAAATGTTCGACCTCCACCCGACGACACCTTTGTGGCCACTCGGATTGTCCTTTGACTTGTAGATATCTGGCCTTTTTATTTTTAAATACACTCGCATGATCGACAATACCCTAGTACTGACTGTGATGTGACTTGTCGAAGACTACAATTCGAACATGCTTAATCTCAAACATCTAGTTGCAATTGGCTCTCCTATCTCTAGTTCTAGACCTTACCATGGCGTTGGATATAAAACAACTAACCCTGTCGATCTTAATAATATTACTCACATAGTATTGTGACCCCGTGGAGGCCCACCATGCAAGTCGATGGTCGCGAAATAGACTATCCAACTTCCGTGCCTAGCTCCACAGACAAGTTGGGGTGCTCACTGGTCTCGAGCCTCGTTCGACACATGTGGAATTCTTCGCAATTACCTGGGTCCCACCCCATTACTGAGGGGCTACTATCCATCTTACCGGCACTTTGCACAGTGAACTATGCCAGCGATGACGATGGAGCTCTTGTTCCGCGGCGATTCCGCACCGGCTCTGCGCACCGATTCCGTATCGATTCCGCACGGCTTACAGCATCGTCGAGGCCCGACTATTTCAGTTAGACTGACATTCAGCCATGAAGCGCCCAACTCTCGGTGCTTCCAGCGACAATGCTGAACCATCAACAATAGGCAGTCCTCAAAACCACGGCCTCTAGTACGACATTGACATCATACTACAGCCCTCACTGCGAAACTGACGTCGCATTTTCAGCCAAGTGTTTTGCGCAGCGCAGCGTTGCCCAAGTTTGGGGTTGGCGGCAGAGGTATGTACCCTAAAGGCTATTAATATGTATACCCGGCGCAGTGCACCGAGAACAGGGACCAAAGCAAGCAATTCTATAGTCAACCTTGCAGCCACATATTATCGTCGGTACTAGGTTGGATATAGTAGCCGTATGGCCGGACGATGGAAGATGAATCAGGCTATGTATCAATTTTACTCAAACTATGCAAGCTAAACGCAGGGTATCTGGAGTCTAGGTAATAATATCGATCCCATCCATGCTGAGATCTGCGTCACCAGCCACTAGTCGCTTGGTACCACCTAAAGATGTCCAGACGACGAGCGCTGATAGATTATACTTATATGCGTACTGTATTCGAAATCAGTCCCACCAGATCGAGGGTGCTCCGAAATAATGTGCCTATCATCAAAGGCATCAAGTGTCGTGCTACGGATCATCCGAATCCAGCAAGGATGGTAAAGAGACCCCGAACCCCCCGAGTTCAAACAATGCGCGGGGGTTGCGTAAAGTGTTTACCCAATTGCGTAGCTGTGCTGTAAACGATGGTACACAACACCAAAGGTAAGCACTCCATACCTCTTTGTCTTTTGTCCTTGGAGTAGCATTTACTTATTAATTGTCGGCTGAACGGCGCCTGTGTCCGGAATGCTAGTGACCGTGATTTTGGGAGCTCGCATAACTTTACTAATGGCGCTCAATTCCACATACATAGAGTAACATCTGGGCCCTCATAAAGAAATGTAATTCTTATTGAATCCGTTTACTTAACGCCACGGGATGCTTATGTGTGATGATACAGAGTACGTCAATGACCAGGCGCCCTTACGAACCAGCCTTACACTCCAACGACCTTGAGATCTCCGCTCTGGACATCTCGAAGTTCACCCATATGAATGGGGGATCAATCTTTTGCGCAAATACGCCAATGTCCCTATCGTATATGCTCGGCTGTCCAAACCAAGGACCAAACTGTCTAGTACTTTGCTCCTGAATACAATGGGCGCTCCATTCTCAGCATATCCCCTAGATTTTACTTGTACACAACCCCATCTAGACCCCAACACAGGGGCTTTGACCTGTTCATTCAACGCCACAAAAAGGTTATACTTGACAGTAGGCGTCTTCACGAGCACGTCGTACGAGTCTTGGCGAGGACTTTCTCCATATGGACTGGACACCATGCGCCCCAAATGAAGTCTTCCACTTTAGGTGGATCTACGGAATTACCGTCGCTCAACGTCAAATGAATGGATGCTGTCCAAGTTGTCTAGCAAGATGTTCCTATATGCAAATGTATTTGAGCTTATTCCCGAGGAATGTCCACGGAGTATTTGTTTTTTTTGGAACAAAGGCGAGGGCTGACGGATCGAGTCAGGAATCAGGATGTACCCGCTAACCGTTGTGAGTGAAGTTTAGGAGTGGGCGATCAAGATGTGGTGCGGTGAGTAAGAGCGGCGTGTGAACGAGAAGTCCTTCGGGCACATAGGGGCAGAGTGTGAAAGGCGAAGGATAGATTGCGACCGGCCCCCTGTTTCCCTCTATTCCTCTGTTGCACGCCGAATTACCATAGACTGCGCAATACGTGTCCCACTTGGGTGGGTAGGTTGTAATCCCCTGTTCCCCTTTCATTGCTAAGTTCTTACACATCTGACATTCCATCGTAATCACAGTCCCATTCGCCGGCGTTGTCTCTCAACCCACTTAGTATCATGAGCGTCGAATTAGCCTTACCACATCGGGAAAAAGTATACCAGCACGAACCCTCCGTGCGAACAGTACGACACACGGGAGCACCCTCCGAACACCCGCTCACTGTTCTTCATCGTTTGCAAGCGTTCCATGGCAGCACGGCCGTTATCCAACTAATCCTTCTCAAACCCCTTCCACTCCCGCTACAGGATCTTGTGTACCAATTTGGCCGTACTCTCGCTAACCCTGGCAATGTAGCAAATCCCTCTGCAGACTTGGACTACCCGGGTATATGCGGCAGAAAGTAAAACGCAATCCCTGCAGTGAAGATTGACAAACGGCTGTCAGCGACCCCATGGTTCTGAGGGACGACAACGGCTTCTTCGCAAGCCGTAATAACCGACGCATGGAAATGCAATATTCATCCGGCAAGTTCCCAACAGGCATTCCTTCAGCTGGGCCAGCACTACCACCACCATCCACCTCCGATGGGCGGGACAAGCTAAACGCCTCTTGGAACACCTGGAAACATTTCTTGGGGGACCTTTTCGACACACAGGTGAGCTGGTGGATCTCATTGGACGTCCGGGAGGTGCTTGCATGCAGCAAGGGTACAACAAGCCACAAAGCCACACCTGCATCTGCACTCTTTCCGCACATGACTTTCTCTTACTCTGTATGCCTATAGAGTCGTTTAGCGGTATTCGAAACGCTCATGGGCAACGGGGCGGGGTTGGGATGTCTCAGCGTGGACATCATGCTACGTTCGTTCTTACCGACCGTTGAGCCGCTGCGTCTTGGGGTTCGCGGGCCGTGCCCGGACCCGCCGCCTTCGGAGTTGATGGCCGTCCCGAGCTCGATCCTTTCGAATTGGTTTGCAGCTGTTCGTCCATGGGAGGTGTTGCCCCCTTCATCGTTCACGAATGGCTATACGCTCTTTCAGCTCCCAGCCCGTGAACCTACAACGTACTGGTGCACCTCAAAACCTAAACCCATCAGCCTCCTTCAAAGCTCGAAACAGAGAAAGCTCACATTTACCTTTAGTACCCACAACCCGCTTGCTCAACGTCAGCCCACAATCCCCACATATCCAATTGCCGCCTTGAAACACCCAAGCGATCTTTGAGCTGGGGTCTTTGTACCCTAGACAGGTGAGTCGAACCACTCGGTTTAGCTTTCCACGCTTCACCAAATATACCTCGCGACACTGAGATTGGTTCAGGGGCGGGAAAGGCGAGCTCCAGAGGGAGCGCAGGGCGGTATAAATGAACTAGTCCAGCCACCGTTAGAGGCGGCGACTCGAGGTGATCTTCCCGATGCTTCCTGGTAAATATAACGCAGGCTAAGCGTCGGGCCATCCACCCACACTAGGCCGGGATGAACAACACAGATCTAAGTCGGGGCTGGATTTGATTGAACCGTGAATTCGCCGCTGGTCGCACCTGGGTGCGCATGGTTCGTAGGGACTGGGAAATACCTCGGTTATATCAAGGCAAAGAGAACCACTAGGGGCCGCCCGGGCCGTTGGTATTATAATATACAAATTATTTACATTAATTGCGACTAGCACTTGTTTGCACTCGCCCATAATTTTAAAATAGTTATAAAATACAATTAAATGTGATCAGGGGTGCGCAATGACTACGCATATATCTGACGGTGCCTACCTTATCGAGCTATATATGCGGTGCCATTGATCCGCTCTAGGGACAGATATCACATCGTTCTTCGAACTACCCTAAACTGGAAACCTTTCTATCCCTGAATCGACCCGATGGTTCTCATTTTACTGAGGATAAGATTGTATTATAGAAGGATAGACCCTCTGTATATGGACACAGATACACCATAATTGCGGTAATAAGAGTGGGTCAGCCGGTTCATATCCCGGCGAGCCGACAAAGAGGCCGAGTGACCTCTTGGCAAATTTCCGAGTAGTTCCTCAGGTTAGGAAGACCTAAAAGACGCACAAGTCAAACAAAGCCCCGAAAAAAAGGCTTGCTGCACAACTCGAGCCCGAGTGCAAGCTCACTCAACTTGAACGGCCCGCGCATGGATTCGAGTTCTTTTCTGATGCACTCACGGACAGTAACCTCCTAAGCCTCCTGGTTTCAGCAGTCAGCCCATGCTCATGTGTCCACGGGTATCACCGCTTGGGTACGATGACCGCGAAATCCGAAGTCGCGAAGCGAGCGTTGGAGTACTCATCGGTACTCACAACCACCTGGGCGTGAGTAATGATCAGCGTCCATGCGGATCGTTCGGCTTGTGGACAAGCGCCCCCTCAGACACATAGGGGTAGAAGACAGAGTGCAAGGGCGGCTATCATGGATTATAGTCCTTGTACCCCTGTAACCCTACTTGTTCCCTCTACCTTGTTTATCCTAGTACTCGTACACGCCCTCTGGTACGTACCCCGCACACCATCCCGATTACCGTCTCGGTTGTTGAGCGCCGTCTCAATTCATCCGGGGGTACAAGAAAAAAGGAGTGTTATATGCATCAAAGTAACTTCAACTAAAAAAAGTACCCATCCCGGTTACCTTCTCAGTTCTTGGGCGCCATCTCACTTCACGCGAGAATACAGAAAAAAAGAGTGTTATATGCATTAATGTTACCAACAAATGAAAAAAGCATATGAATACAAAGAATCCTAGTATGTCTTACAAACCCAAACGCATACGTGCTCATCGCCCTTCACCATTAGGCAAACGCTCCATCACAGCCTTGCCACTCTCCAGCCACTCCTTCTTGACAAGCTTCTCGCGCTCTTGCCACAGGATCTTATACACCAACTTGATCGTGCTCTCACTCACGCCAGCCACGCCGCAAATGTCTTTTGCAGACTTGGGCTGGCCGAGCAAATGCGACGTAAAGTAGATCGCGGCACCGGCAATAGAAATAGGCGAACGACCGTCGGCAATACCGTGGTTTCGAGCAGTAACGACGACTTCTTCGCAAGCGGTAACGACCGACGCATGGAGGTGCAACTGGTTGCAGTACCGGTTGAGCAAGTTTTCCGCAGACGTTCCTCCAGCCGGCCCAGCCCCGTCTGCACCATCCGCCGGCGCCGGTCGAGACAAATCGAAAGCCTGTTCAAAAGCCTTGAAACACTGTCCGAGCGTCTTTTTCGGCACACGCGTGAGCTGGTGAATCTCCTTGAACGTGCGGGGCACATTGGCCTGACGACACGCAATAAGGATACAACAAGCCACGACCGCATCCGCGCTCTTTCCTCGCACAATCTTTTCCTCTTCTGCGCGCTTGTACAGCTGCTTGGCCGTATCGGATACATTCTTGGGCAACGAAATCGACTCGCACATGGCCGAAATGTCACGAAACGCGGACATCATGTTGCGTTCGTTTTTACCGACTGTGCCGCGTGCGGCTGCGCGCTGAAGTTCGCGCGCCATGCCGGATCCGCCGTCTTTGAAGCTGATGACCGTGTCGAGTTGTTCGATCCCTTCGAGCAGCGGGTTGGTCGCTGCTCCGACACGGGACGGGTCGTCTCCTTCGTCGTTGGCGAATGTCTATGTATTTCTCAGTATCGCCAGTTTTGGCCCTACTATTCTACTCACACGCCCTAGAACACCATCAATACCCGCTTATTAAAAGAAAAAAAGGGACTCACATTCACTCCTGGTGTCCACGATCCGATCACCCAGCACCAACCCACAATCCCCACACACCAAATCGCCGCTCCCGAATTCCTCGACGATCTTGGGGTTCGGGTCTTTACATTCGGGACAGATCAGCCGGACCGCCAAGTCGGGCGCGAATGCTTGTTTTTGGGCCGGGGCTGCTTGTTGCACTTGTGATTGCAGCGGAAAGGCTTGCATATTGGGCGTTGGGTGGGTGGGTGGGTGGGTGATGGATGTGGTCGGGTTGTCTCTCTGATGTACGGTCGTGAGCTAGTCAGGCCAGTTAGTCTCACTCGTCATCTTGTACCGGTGGACACAACTCTAGTCCACGATAGTTACCTATGCGCTTTGTGTGTCGGTGGCTGGTGGTGGTCCGGGCAAAGAGGGTATTGATCGACTACCGGGAATTTCGTATTCTTTACCACGAGGGCTGAGTCATCTTTCCGCCACTTGAATGCGCGAGTGACCGAGTCATGATGGGCGCACTGCTTTATAAATGCGTTTTGCACTGGTTTACCGTGTAGGCGACAAAGCACTAGCAAAATGTAATGTAATGGTCGAGTGCTGTTAGCTGCTAATTTAATTTGCTCGATGTAATGTAATGATTTGGCCACTGCTGCTAACTCGCGAGATTTTTGTAACGGTACAAATTTGTCTTTCGAATCCTCGCGTGGCTTGTTCTCTGGTCTCTTCCCTTGTATCTCGAGAAAAATGCAAGGTAACTTTGGATTGTGGTATAAGTGAACAGGGAGGTTGACAAGCGAAAGAAAGTGGAATATTTCGCGTAATAAATACACGTTTTTGAGCCCTAAACATCCAGACTCGGATGTAAAATTCGACACTTTATCGTACTCTATGACATCCCCTCGACTGCCTGTTGCTAACTCGAGTTTCTGTAATGGTTCGATGCAGATCTGCTACTAACAAAAAAGGCGATTTTTTGTAACGGTCTTCGACCGTTCTGCTGCTAGTGTTTTGTTGCCTACAGTAGATGACTAGAATGTATTATCCCATTGCGTTTATGTATTTTATCTAGGGATGTGAAACGGGTGCGGGTCGGCACGGGTCAGCTTTACCCGCCCTATATCTCGGCAACCCGCTGGAAAGTAGCGGAAAAAAAAAGACTAACAGGCTTTAATTGTGTTGAAGTGTGTATAAATGAAGTCAAAATGTAAATTTTCAACTGGCAGACCGAGGACTCGATTGACCCGTGCTGACCCGTTGCACCCGTTTCACATCCCTAATTTTATCACACTCGAACGTTCGGTTCAATCCAATCCATACTATTCGAGTAACTAGGTCAATCCAAACTACACACAAGGGGCGCAATGCAAAATGTAAA
>WSTI01000044.1:0-22172 GCA_019616915.1 Ceratobasidium sp. 423
GAAATGTATATTTCTCCAAAGTCTAATGGGAAACCTGTAATTTTATCAGACAGATCGCTTCAAGAGCTTATAATACAGAATCGTATCTGAGAAAATATACAAATTTATGTCCTGAGACCGCGCCGCTGGCGATTTAGTGTGGAATCCAGACCCTGTCACACGCCTCCGGTCACGTTTCTAGGCTTTCGGTGTCGCCTACTTTACTACACCGGATCCCGAGTCTATGTCTCCGAAGCTGAGCTTTATATGGTAGAGTGTTCGGCGCACTTATTTTCCCATGTTCCCTTGGGATTCCCGGTTCCCATAAGGGGACCTCTGGGGCGTTTCTTCGGTCACTCAGCCCCTGAATTATCACTCATTGCGGGTGGTCATGCCCCCAATGCAAATACGCCCACGTTTTCTCCTCTGACACAGCATCACGACACTGCTTTAAATACAGGAAGTAGGTTCTCCCCAATATCCTCTATCCACATCCCCCTCCCGTATGACATATGGCCTTTCAGTTCGAGCTCCGCAAGCTCAAGTCAGCCATTAAATCTCTGGTGTCCCGTGCTGGTATACGCAAGGGGCTTGTGACGAAACGCAATCCTCTACATCAGCCTCAGGGGATCATTTGCAGAATTGGCTTTATCTGGGACGTCTTCGTGAAACTCTGGTTAGGCGTACCGACTTGAGGTGGAAGATCCGGGCGGCGCTTGTGGAAATAATCGGCGACTTGATCGACTGTATCAGTCGTTCCGAGGTACGTCCCCGGCTCCCAGCTATCAGATTGTCTGCTTACGTGACTATATATAACCGCAGGCTCGCTCAAGTAGACCCCAAGAATTTTTGACATTGCGAGGCGAAATTGGGGCGATATGCAAGCGACTACAACGGCGCCTTACCCAGAAGGGGCCGCTGCCCGCAACAAAAGCACTGGAAGGGCTATGCCTGTAGGGAGGTTGTGGATGCTGGCTAGACATTGGCTCATATTAGGAATTGTTTAGGTCAATTAAACATGAACTCGCCTACGTGCAAGAGGAGCAGCGCCCTGGTGGGCCCAGAATGATATCCAGCGCTGACGAAGACTGCGATAGCAAAGACAGAGTGCTAGCATGCTATTACCGGATTCAGGACTACTTTCAGCGCATCACAGTACGTGTATATAAGCTAGTTACTGAGATTGTTGTTCTGATCACGGGCGACAAAGCTCAACCTATCAATATGCCAGACCCCCAACCCGAGTGACATGGTGGGTTGATATAACACACTGAGACTAGTTAAATTGACACTTTGGATGCCTATTCTAGGGCGTATCTCAAGCAATACTCCCACGTTATGATAGTAGATACAGCGGTCAGCGTGGACCATGTACCGAAGGCACTCGGGTTGATGTGCTCAAACAGATTCGTGCGTGGATAGACAGCCCCGGTTCTGGCCCAGTATACTGGATAAATGGCATGGCTGGCACCGGAAAGACAACCATCGCGTATACCCTATGCAAGGATCTCGATGTTAGTCGTAAACTTGCCGCAAGTATATTTTGTTCTCGATGGCTTCCCGAATCTCGGGACAGTGGCATGATCACCCCATCGATAGCATTCCAGCTGGCGCAGTTTTCTGGCCCGTTCTGCTCTGCGCTTCTGGATGTGCTCGGGGAACGTGGCTTGGACCCAAGCAATCATTCGCCCGACCTACTATTTGATACTATGGTTTCGAAGCCACTGTTAGAAGTCAAACACACGCTGCCTAGTGACCTTGTGGTTGTCATTGACGCATTGGACGAGTGCGTGGACAAGCAGGGCGTGAGTCAACTACTGGAGATACTCCTCAGTCAGGCTTCAGACCTTCCAGTCAAGTTTATTGTGTCTAGCCGACCAGAGCCTGAGATCCGGGGTCCAATGGGAATGCAACAAGATCAAACAAGATCACGAACGATACTCCACGAGATAGATATCCATGTGGTGCGGGCAGACATAGAATTACACTTGCAACGCCTCTCACAATGGTCAAATGGGTACATGACAAAGGGGCACATTACTAACAATCATATTTCTATGCTAGGCAAGCGAGCGGGCCCCCTATTCAGATTTGCCGCACTAGCAGTATGGTACATCTGTCGCGGACCTTTTAACGAGCACGATTACTCGCAAAGACTGGATGACGTCCTCGAGTGCTCGGGCAATACGGTGAACGAGTTCCAAAGCTGGTTTGACGAGATATATACTTCATTACTCCAAGTAGCCTTGGATGATACAACTCTGAACGAAGCGGACATCGACGATCGGAGACGACTGCTGTATCTAGTTGCATGCGCTCGGCAACCGTTGACGGTTGACACAATCCTAAGACAACTAGACCTACATAACACTGACCGATTGTGGGCGGCACTGCAACCGTTGTGGTCCGTGCTGCATGTTTCCGAAGCTCATGAAACTATTTCCGCGTTGAGCACATCGTTTTCTGAGTATATGCTGAACCCGTCGCGTTCCGGGAAGTACAGCTGCCATCCAGAGGTCATGGCTCAACTCTGTTTCAAGACGTTCCGGGATATGCGGCCCCAATTTAATGTTTGCGCTTTAGGGTCATCTTATGTTCCTGATAGCAAGGTCCCTGGGCTACAGCAGCAAAAGGAGAACGCCATCCCGAGTGAAGTGTGCTACGCAGCTCGTAACTGGGCAATACACCTGCAATACGCTCCTAGTTCATCTAAGCTTCTCCAAGAAGTCGAGGAGTTCCTATCGGTCCGGTTACTTCTATGGATGGAGGTCATGAGCTTAAGGGAGTGCGCGCATAAAATGCCGAATGCCTTACATCTCACCAAGATTTGGGCAGGGTCGGGCACGGTGAGTTTGGCTTTTTCTCAATGGTTTACATCAGCCTCACAAAGGCTCAGGAATGCTCTAGCGAACTCAGAAGGCTTATACACGATGCGTGGCGGTTCACTGCGGCTTTCGGATTTGGTGAAGTATCCAGCAGCACACCGCATATATACACATCTATGCTTCCATTCTGGCCTGAATCCAGCCCAATCTCCAGATGCTACGCCGAACGCTTCCAGAAGACTCAGATGACCAGGCTTGAAGGCCCAGCAGTGGATCAACGGCAGTGCGCACTATTAGCAACCTGGAAATTTGATAATACGACAAGGTCCCCCGTTTACTCGCCTGACGGTGCTTTGATTGCCGTGGGTGTGGGAAACGAAATCCTATTGCTGGACAAAAGCGGGCGGGTAGTGTGCCCTGCTTTCAAAGGGCACGGTGATGAAGTACTATCCATCCGTTTTTCACCTGATGGCACCCGCGTTATCTCGAACTCACTCGATAATACCATTCGCGTGTGGGATACCCGTAACGGAGAGCAAATACTTGGGCCACTAGAAGTGCCCACTACATTGGTTGACTCACTTGCTATTTCTCCCGATGGCGCTTTGATTGTCTCTGGATCAGTCGACGATACTATCTGTATATGGGATGCTTTCCACGGTGAACGTCTATTCGGGCCACTGGGAGGATGCAGCAGTGGGATTTTATCGATTAGATGCTCGCCTGACCAGCAGTGTATGGTCTTTGGTGGTTTCAGCAAGACCGTTGTGGCCCGGAATCCTCATAACGGGCAGGTTCTTAACACTTATTTTCTACACATCGACAACGTAGCCTTCAGTTCAGCCGATATATCTCCCGACGGTACGCGTACCGTATCCGGGTCAAACGGAAACGGTATATATGTATGGGACCTTGAGGCCGGAAAAGTTGTGTTGGGCCCACTCAAAGCCGAAGGTACCAGCACCAGCACAAACAATCTCCATCGCGCCACCTGCGTGTCCTTCTCGCCCGATGGATCATGTATTGCCTCCAGTCTGCCGGATAAAAACATATACTTGTGGGATACTCAAACCGGCAATTTAACACTAGGACCGTTGGAAGGGCACACAGACAGCATCACATCGGTTAGCTTTTCACCCGACGGTGCCTGTATGGTCTCTAGCTCATACGACCGGACACTTCGCCTATGGAGCACTAGTGGCACCCCCGTGAAGCCAAAGGCACTTCAAGGCCATGATGGCTCCGTCACATCAGTGGGGTTTTCACCCGATGGCGCTCGTATAGTCTCGGGCTCGGCTGACCAGACTTTGTGTGTGTGGGATATTGAGAACCAACAGATGGTTCTTGGCCCCATTGAGAAAGGTTATAGTGATCGGGTGCCGATTACATACTCTCCGGACGGCGCTCAAATTCTATTCAATCCTCCCGACGGCGTTGCACTATTGGACGCAGAGATGGGCAACGTTGCTCTTGGCCTGGTTCGTCCGAACCAACCAATTCAGTTAGCAGTTTTTTCGTCCCAAGCAGACGACGGACTGGTTATAGTAGGGGCTACAAAACAACGCATTCAATTCTTGTCAGCCGATACGGGTCGGGTTCTCAGGGAGATTCCTCTACCAACCACTCCGCTATCCGATTGGGTGACATCGGTTGCATGTTCCCCCGACGGTGCCCTCATCGCTGTTGGCATGAATCGTTCTCGCCTGAGCGTATACGACACACATAGTGGAAAGCGACTCTACGGCCCGCTTGATGGCCACAATAATGGCTGTCGTTCCCTTGCTTTCTCACCCGATAGTACGCGTATCGTATTCGGCTTGTTTTCCGCCGTTATAATACGGGATTCGCGTAACGGAGATATTGTACTCGGGCCGCTTGAAGGTCACAAGGGTTGGGTGGATTCAGTTGAGTTCTCCCCCGACGGGACCATGTTCGTGTCTGGTGCAAGGGACGGTACTGTATGCGTCTGGGACGCCAAGACTGGCCAACCCCTACTCGGACCAGCGAAATGGCACACTGGCCCTGTGCGGTCGGTGAGGTTCTCGCCAGGTGGTTCACGGGTCGTCTCTGGTTCAGATGATAAGATAATGCGCGTCACAGAGGTAAAAGAATACTCGCAGGATGTGAGATAATTTGCTTTATATAGGCGACGTATCTGAATGGACTGACACCCCTGCTACTCTTCATAGATATCTGAGTCCTCCGACTTGACCGGTAGTGACTGGCAGATGAACACAGACGGATGGATAGTAGACGACCAAGGAAGACTGCTCGTCTGGGTACCCCCGGAGCTACGGACAGTACTGATGTGGCCCCGGACTAAGCTAATGATTTCGAGGAGGGGATGGATTCGACCAAACTTCACTAATGCATGTCTCGGGGACTCGTGGACGGAATGTTATAAAGTTGAACCATCCGACTAATTTGAGGTCGAGAATGTGAGTTTTTGGTTGACCATCAGTATATGCCGGCTTATAAATCTATGTCCTCTTCAGAAGAGGCTTGATGTTCCAAAAGAGGCTCAAAGATTCATTCAGACTCATTCAAGTTCAATGAAGAACCATTAGGATTATCTCTTTCAATGTATGGATTTAGAAAGGCACAAAATATTAAGCATACATCCAGCGAGTTCTTTCAGCTAGCCATCTAGGGTGCGAAAACCAATACGGTACTTGGGTATATCACAGCACCTGGAGATGTGGTAGTGAGTTATGCTTAATTATTAACTCTTAATTGCGAAGGGGGGGGGACTGCTTAGTCACAAGAGTCAAGCCAACCAGGGTCCTCCCAGCTAAGTGCCTGAATGATCGTGAGCGGGTGGTGTGGTGTGATTGCCTGAGGCTGAGGAACGAGGCCCAGGCGATCATGCCAACCCATCCGCGAACCTGTAGCTTACCCATGAACCATACCAGCCCGGCGGAACGACGGGCAGGAAAGGCTAGTATGTTTGAGTACGAGTGGCCGTGCCAGAGAAAACCGCTGGGTAATTCATCAGGGAAAACGGTTCGGCTATTTTATAACCTTTCTTCAATCATGAGCAAAGTCGATAACTGAATATATACATCCTTTGACGGATCTGTATAGCTTGGATATTAGCTACTTTCCTAGCCTGGGTTTTATGCTGGGCTATGTCATATCGTATGCGGCTGAAGCTCAATTACGCTTTGGTCATGAGTTACCCCAAACTCAATGATTTCATTACTAGCTTGGAAACCCCCTTTTTTTACATGCGAGGGTGTCTTTGGGCAGTTTCTGATAATTATAGACGAGTTTCAAGCACACTAAGAATGCAGAAAAACCGCTGAAAATCGCGTACGAAATTGCCGAAGAGTCTGTTACGTTCATTCATTATAGTTTACGCGAGTTTATGTACAAGGCAGGCGCCAATGGCTCTGGCGTTTTGATTATCACTTCGGGAGTTCATTTGGTTGTCTTGCACTCCCTCCTCTAGGGAAGCATATGTGCCAATAGGGACGCTGCCAACTATATGCTTCAGCGACACTGCGGGTTAATTTCTCAGCCGTGAACGTTAATTCTGTACAATGTATTGAGCATTGAAACTGAAAAAATAGGCGTTGTATGCCGATCTATCTCATACGGTTGCTAAAAATATGTCCCAGGAGCGCTCTCGGTGTATCGCGTATCTAGTGGAGCTTGATGAACGCAGGAGATGGAAATGAGATGGGGCGGCACTACATGCGTTGATATTTTGTCTTTCGGCGCTTATGAGTGGTTGATTAGTCATTTCGGATACGGATATATTTTGGCCTTTCGTTTACTTCCAGCTCCTGACTCTCCGTCTAATACATTAGTTTTCACTCGTTTTCTGTCCGTCCATCAATTTAGAGGTTTATTTGGGAGAATCGCTTCATTCTTGAGGTTGGGAGGCTAGACTCACTACAGGAGCTTGTCCAGGCTTACGTCGGGGGTTCAACCATAGTTTGAATGGTGCCATGTTGGATGTCGCGAGTTTAGTAAGTGGATTTGTTGATGATTTGTGGAGGAGTCTCGAGTCTCGAAGCCGTTTCATCAAGCAACGCGAGGTGTGGCCATCACTTACTGGTCACCCCTGATCCCTCATTCCTCATTAAGTTAACGTTTCGGCGGTTTTCGTTCTGGTCGGGGGTAAGTGGCATTATGGGATACACCTGTAGGCTTAAGGGAATTAGAAGGTCCGGTGGTGGCTTCTCAGTCTTGAATTGAAACACGCTAAAAGTGAGTACATGGGCTTGCTCACATCGTTCCTTATCATTGGCTGACCACCATCCGATATGTTGGCTATCCACGCATTCTGTCTTTTGTCCGACCCATCCTAACTATTAGCCGTTGGCTCTACTACACATACGGCGTGCATCAAAGCTGGGAAAAGCAGGCCTAGTAATCCGGTCGGGAGTGTGGATAGCCAGGAGACTGGGAAGGGAGGGGTGCGGATGAAGGGCGGGTACAAGGCGTATATGGATGGCGAATAGAAGAATGACGTTGAGTGAGTACCGAGATTATCCTCCGAGATGGTTAGAAACTGATCCTGAGATAGGTCTCCACTTTGACGCAAGTCTCTTGGTCTAACACGCGGTATTGCCGGGACGGCGGGGTATATTTGCCAGGAGGTTTATCGGATATGTGGGAACCATCGCGAGACTTTACGTCGCCCAAACTTCCTACTTCGGGCACGAGGTGCATCGTCGCCATTAGCAGGTGCGCCCTCGTTAAGCAAGTAACCTCCGGAAGGCAGACCCTCACTCGATATGACTCCGTTGCTTAAGGTAATAGTCACCCCATCAGAAAATTCCTACTCGTATACCATCGACTCGGAGAACATCGGAGAATGTGTGCTGAGCAAGTATTACGGGTATGTTACTGCCAACCACATATCATACCTCATGACTCACCACCACCAAATTTGCTCGACTCGGCGAAAGACTTGAAGGACGCATCGTCAACTGAAGGCGCATGATCTATTGGCATCGTTTATCAGTCGCAGCCCCAATAGTGCACTTAGTCATTTTTTCTTGATATCGGCTTTCATATTTGTAAACTTATCATTGTCAACATTTTTGTGATCAAATAATCGGGGGTATCTGCGACTCTATTATATCCTAGCGTTTAGATGATTGGTAATGCCAGAGTCTGTGGCTAGCATTGGGGTGGCTAGTGACGAGGCGTGGAAGGGCGGTGGCGGACAGTGAGAATACTGTGGCATTGGATTTGGTTGTGTTCGTCCTCATCACAATGCAATATCTCACACACTGGTGAACCAAGAATATAGGCCAAACGAAACGCCAAGTACGACGACCAGATAAATTTGGTCAATTCTTTGATTTTGTACCACCAAAACGTATTCCTAACCATGCAGATACTCACCCCTCATTCCACTTCCATCCCGCCCCATTCCAAAACACGGAACAACGATTTGTTGTGTACGTTGTCAATATCTACGCCTACGATGTCCCTCCACATGGCCACATCTTTATGTGCCATTACCTCGGCATCGAACCAACGCCCAAGTTGACTTCCTTCGATACCCATGAATAGCATGAATACCCGGGTCGTGACCTCGGGTGTAGGAGTTATATTCAGCGGAGCCGCTTTCTCGTATTCGGCTTGAGGCAAGAACCTCAAGGCGATGTATGCGTGCTTCGAAAGGTTCGGTAACCAGTACCTAACCAAAACAAACCAAATGTTAGGTACTTGAGAAGGGTTATGCCCGGAAATGAACTAACGTGATGAACGAAGTTCGAGCTTCGACGTGTAGACCAAGTGCTAATAATACGTCGTCGATGTAGCCCGTGACTTTGTCAAAAGGCAAGAGTGCTGATTGGCTAGGCAATAAAACGGGACTCGCAGGATCGAAGGCGATGATCGGCTTTTCAATCGGAGTGGCAGGTCGGGTTGTGGGGGGTGACATTGGCAGTTCAGGGTTCGTGCTATTGGAGCGAGTGTTCAGCGCGTTTACGTTCCAAGCGCCAGCCAAGTACTTACTAAGCCTCCCAGAATAGGTAGGCAACTTCGCGCCTGGTCTCCTGGTCCAATAACGTTCCATCGGGCTCCGCGTCGACGGTCCAAGTGATCACCTGTCCAAGTTTCCCGGGGCGGTTGGTTGGAGTTGTGATGGGTGTGTAAGGATAGATCTCCGAGAAGCTCCAGTTGCGTACTAGAGAAAGCTCAACCCGTATGTCCTTTGAGGGCTCTGGCGGAAACAGATAAATAACAGGTTTGCCACCTCTCAGCCTTATGACAAAATGGAGCGTGGATTCGGCACATATATTGTAATCGCGTAGCATGCGCTTATCTTCCAGTTGTTTGCCAGAAAAAATCAACCGCTGATCCTCGGGTGTAACGCCGTCTTCATAGTATAATAACTCTTTAAGGTCTTCAGTGGTATCGGTAACCAGGTTAACCAACGAAGTTATTGTTCTCCCCGTTAGGGTTTTGACTGTACGGCAGGTTTCCGGTCAGTTACTCTTTAAATCATCGCGTAATCAAGAATACAGACTATAAATCTTGGTCCATGGGGATGTATGGACGTTGACCTCAACACTAGTGAGGCTAGACAACACAGTTGGCCACGAGTGTTGCGTGACTCGGGCTGTCTCCCCAAACTCTTCGAGCAGCGCGCTTATGGCAACTTCACGATTCGGGGCTTCCGCCAATGTCCGGAGTTTGGGAAAGGCTCGTTTGATGGAATCTATCACTTTCTATCAAAAAGAAGGGACAATGAGTTATGGGAATATTTTGAACCCGGTATGGCATTCACCTCATAGTCCGGGTTGCGTAAAATATATGCCTTTCGACCTTCATACTCCGCGACCAGGAATTCCGCACTTGGTGGGGCTTGTAAGTTGGGTGCCATCATATCTCGATCCTTTTGATTATCAGACATTGTGGGGGAGGCTTCCTGTCGCACGCGGTTGGGGCGAGTCCAGCGAGTGTGGTGGCGGGCAAAGTGGGCCAAATATGCCAACACTATATCCTGCCTGTGACGCCCACGTGCCACTCTGTATCTCCCAAAACTGTCAACGATAATTCACCAATTCCAGCGCGTATCCGCCTCCCGCGAATTTGCGATCAAACAACAGTGCTTGTTTGCCGTCGTGTTTCAACGTCCCATCATTATTCGGGCGACTACTTGTCACAACGACCAACTATAGTCAATCTTTCCATGATGCGCCAGTTATATACATAAAAGGCGAGTTACATTGTGAGAATTCAGTGATGCCCCCGACGTATGGCACCCAGTGAGTCGACTCCACACGCCTAGGAGTTGTGTCCGTTTAACATTAAATCTACGCATGTCCCATGCAACCGGGCCTCCCCCTCCTCGAATGCTCCATTGAGGCCGCCTCATCCAATGCCAGGAGGGTGCTTCCTTTACGAACCCCGTAATGTACCAACTTGTACCCGTTGTATATCTCGGAATTAAAATTCCATAAATGCTGTTCTGAAGACGGAATGCCCTCTCTATCCTCTACCTTCTGTTTAAGACCCTCCACCGTTTCCATGGCAAGATCAATTTCATAGTAGTTCCCTCCCCATTGCGTACGGACTTGATATATAGTTAGATGTGGTTTGGTACACCCCTTCAAACTTATAATATTTAAGAGCTTACCATAAACCCGCTCCCAGCGAGAATGATCCAGTTCGACATGGATCAACGTCAGGCTGGTCACCATACAGGACCAGACTTCCTCCGTTATTTCAATCATATCATCTTCATCAAGTTGCGCATTCAATATGATTCGAACCGCTCTGTGGGCACTGGGGAATACCTCCTTGACGAACCCCAACGTTTTCTGGAGAATGAACCAAAAAAAATAGATCACCTTCATATATAATCACTATACTTTATCAGAACACACCTGATAATCCACGTTACGCAGAATTACGGCTTTGTCGCCTCCGTACTCCGCGATCAGGAATCGGGGGATCTTTTGCGTAGTTGATGGGAATCCTCGGTTGTTGGACATCACAGGGGAGAGTACCGAATAGAGGGATAGGCGAGGGGTGGTGGGAGTATGAGCCCCAGCTTGGTGTCTGGGTTAGGGTGTGGCTAGAGTTAAGATTTGTCAGCCCACCAACGGATTGAATTGCTTTGTCACCTTGATGTAGTGAATTTGATTCAGCCTCGCTTATTTGAAGCATCGGCGCCCAGCCAATCTAACTTTCATGGGTATAAGGGAATATTTTCAGCAATCTCGATCCCAAAAAGGTATATCTATGCTATGATTTCATTGATTAGAGGTTATAGTGGATAAAACGGAAAGATAGGGAGCTAACGACGAGTCGACACCACGCATACAGCCGCCTTGCACGCTCTTCCTCACCTCAATTCCATACCGCCCCACCCCAGAACCCGAATGAGAGTTGTGTCCTGTGTTTTTCCTATATATACCCTGAGAATATCACGCCATATACTTACGTCCCTACGTGCAAAGATTTCTGCTTCGCCCCAAAACCCGACTTGGCTTTCTTCGACACCTCGGAACAGCATGAGTACTCGAGTCGTCACTTGAGGTGTGGGTTTGTGTCCGGTGGAGCTGCTTTCTTGTATTCATCTTGGGGCAGGAACCTTAGCGTGATATATGCGTGCTTGGAAAGGTCTGGTAGCCAATACCTGTGTGGGAGTTGTGTAATAAATTAACAATATCCTTGCTCGAGTATACGGCACTACTAACGTGATAAACAAGGTCCGTGCTTCTGTGTGAAGCCCAAGGGCCACCGGGGTATCATCAGTATATGCCGCAGCTTTGTCCAAAGGTAAGAGTGCTGAATGACTGGGTAACAGGATAGGATTCGCGGGATCAAAGCCAGCTGGTATGACTGGCGTCTCAGTCGGGGAACCGGGTCGAGTCGTTCCAGGAGATGGTAGCTTTGGGTTTGTACTGGCTAAGGTGGTTTAAGCTCGCTGGTTGGTCGATAGGGCTTGTTGTGTACTTACTATGCTTCCCAGAACAAGTAGGCGACCTCACGGCTGGTTGAATGATCTCATAGGGTCCCATCCGGCTGCGCGTCGACAGTCCAAGTGATGGTTTATCCTAGGGCCTCGGTGTCTACGGCGGAAGTCGTAATCGCTGTTGGAGGATAGATCTTGGGGAAGGTCCAGGAATGAGTCAATGAGAGTTCTACTTGGATATTTGTTATCGGGTTCGGCGGGAAGAGATAAATCACTAGATTCCCTCCTCGCTCTCGCAGCACCAAGTGCACAACTGACTTGTCCGTAACGTGGTACGCAGTCAGCTTAAATTTATCCATTAAGGGAGCCCCGCGAAAAACAAGTCTTTGTTGTGTAGGAAGGATACCTTCCTTATCTTGGATTTTAGATTTAAGGTCTTCTACCTTATCCACAGAGAGGTTTACAACACACGTGATGGTCCTGCCGGTCAACTTCTTGTCTTCATACGTAGAGTAGTAAGTCGCTTCACATGTGCGGCGGCGTAGGAGTCAGACACCAGCGGCTTCCTTCGGGACAAGTATCGGGTAAGGACGTCGGAACATGTGGCTGCTCGTCCAGCTCAATTCAACTCGTCGTTAGCCTTGGTAAGAGGTTGGGCCACACGTCTTTGGTGATTTGCACATGATCACCAACTTCCTCGAGGAGTGCGAAAATGAGAATTTGGTTGTCTGGTGTTACCTTGAGGCCGTTAATGCTCTTCCTGGCGGATATGATTGTCTCCTTGGTATCATGAGGTCTGGTCATTAGGTGGTTTCAAGACGATGTAGTTGGCTATCGAACCTGATAGTCCGGGTTTCGTAAAATAATGAAAATATACCATTCTGACCATTTACATGCACACGAATAGGCCGCAAACAAGAAGAAATTAATGGCATGGATCGAACTAAGAGCGAATATTTATGGCACTAGGGGTTCCACTCGTGTGGTGTATATGTATTTAAATGTGTACATGATTGGGTGCGATAGAGCGAGTGAGGGGTGTTGAGACGAGAGGTCTAATTGGGTCCTACCCGGGATTTGATATGTGCATATATAACGTTAACTAAATTCAGAGCGATCTGCAGTACTAGGAAAAGGCGGCCGGAAACTCACGAGGATGCTAACATGTATTGCAGTATCGCACGTGGGTTGGGGGGCGGCGCTAATCTGGCGGGACGTCGGCGGCGCAGTTCTGTTTGTGGGATTCCACTAGCACCGAACACCGCGACACAAGGAGTGTTCTGACCATGGACGCCGCGGTGTGCGCGAATGGAACAGCCTAGAACAGTCTTCAGCCGTTCCCGCCTTCCTGTGGTATCCGACATTGGAAGCAAAATATGTGCCCTGTTCCGTACGGCAAACAACGGATCGGAGGTAGACTCGCTCCGCGGTGACAAAAACCTACGGCGTGAGTGACGGTTTTGTTCGCCTCCACTATAGGGCGCAAATAGACAAGAGACAGCAGTGTAAGTATTCGGACCGGTGTGTTGGGTTATTGGCGTTGATCGTTGCCCCGGGGTGGTGACCACACTAGCATACTTATAATTAGCGATGAATGAGCCACGTACTTGTGGAGGCGGGTGCTGTTCCCCCGTCGTAGTCGACCAATCCAATGCTCCGCCGACCCCGCCAATTGTGTCGGTACCGATAGAACAGCAACCTAGTAGTGACGAAATGAAAGACACGTTTTGTGCCTCCCCCGAACCTCAAGTAAAGTCCCCACAACCCCAGGAAAAGTCCAAAGAGACGCCCAGTACCTGTCCTCCCGTCAAGAAGTCGGCCAAGTCCAATTGCGGATCACCATGCTGTGGAGGAAAGGCAGCCGCCGACGAAGAGGTGCTCTCCAATTTATTGGTAGTTGTCCCGGTCCTTCCTGTCAGTAATCCCGCCGTCACCTCCAATAATGGTCCAAGTTCAGACCCTTCGTCGTGTCAAGCAACCATCTGCGATGACAAGTGTGGTCAGGGCCATGTTGTGGTTGACCTCGGCCCGGAAGACGAGTCAAATGGTGGTGTATTCGGCTAGATGCGTGGACAACTCACTAACCCTCTACTCGGCAGACCTTTCCGCCCCTGGCCGTCGACGATTAACCCTAACCATCCAAGGAATGGATTGTCCGGGGTGTGCCCCTCGAGTTGTGCGTACCCTCACCAGTTTTTCCAGCGTTGCCGACTGCCACGTCGACGTCCTTGTCGGGCGCGCGACCATAACGTACCATCCCGACAAAGCGCAGCCCGACGAAATTGTCCGACATTTGGCAACGTCGACTGGATTCCAATGTCAAGTTGAAGACGATCAAGTTATAGGATATCACATGCGGCGGATGACGGTTCAGCTAGGTCGACTTTTGAATGGCGATTATCCAAAGCTTGGTGGTGTCAAGGTCCTAGAGGAGAAACCATCGGGCTTAATCGAGGTCGAATATATGCCGGATATGAATCCTCGCGACGTGCTGGCATCCTTCTTATCTTGGGATGGGGTATACGTGCCTCCGTCCCGGGACTCCAATGTCGATTCGGCCCAACGAGAAGTCCTTCGTCTCTTGTACTTGACAGTCTTTTCAGCCATCCTGACTCTTCCCGTCCTGGTCCTGGCATGGGCACCGCTACCTCCCCATCCAACCATCTACGGGGCCATATCGCTCGCCATGACGACAATCATCCAAATATTCATCGCCCGTCCAATCTACCTTTCGGCCACCCGTGCGCTTTTATTCCAGTTCACGATCGACATCGATCTCCTCGTGTCGCTCAGCATCGGGACTGCATACGTATTTTCTACCGTAGCATACGCTTGTACCGTTACCAGCCGGCCAATCTCAGATGGAGATAGTTATTTCGAGACGGCAGCGCTTCTAGTAACACTCGTCATGCTCGGAAGATTAATCGCCGCATATGCCCGTCGAAGATCCACGAATGCAATTTCCCAACTAGGATCCATGCAGTCCAGCGAAGCAACTCTAGTGGAGAAAAGCCACGGCCAGGTAACGACCCGAGTTATCCCAGTCGGACTTGTCCATGTCGGTGATATACTCCGCATCGTGCCAGGGGAACTTTTTCCAACGGATGGTAGAGTGGTGGAAGGAGAAGGAATCGTAGACGAGAGCTCGATCACGGGTGAAAGCGTTCCGGCTTTTAAGGGTAATGGTGCGATTCTTACTGCGGGGGTACTCCTTTTATCAAACACTGGCCAGTCGTTACACGTGGACATGCGCGTAACGGTGGCACCCGATTTCAACACTGTCGCACGTATGACGGAGCTTATGCGCGCAGCTCGGAGCGCGCGGTTACGTGTTCAGGATACTGCAGACCGAGTGGCTGGTTGGCTTGCCCCTGTCGCCCTGATCATTGCGCTCGTTGCGTTTGTGGGATGGACTGGTGTTGGTGTCAGGGACGCTTACAAACTCGGCGGCAGTGAGCGGTCCGGCGAGATCCAAAAGGCGGTGGTCCACGCTATTGGGTATGCGGTTGCGATTTTGGTTGTGTCTTGCCCTTGTGCACTGGTTGTATGCGTGCCCATGGTGGGGGTGATCGCTGTGGCCGTGGGTACTCGACGTGGTGTCCTGTTCAAGGTGAGTTGAGGTCTATTTTTGTCATTATAGTTTTCTCACACGGACTTACCTTATAGTCTGCCGAAGCTTTAGAGAATGCATGTGACGTCCAAGTCGTCGTATTCGACAAAACTGGCACTCTGACTCTTGGTAAACTCGGTGTCGAGAGCTCGTCTTACCACTGCCAAAACGATATCTCATGGACAAACTCAGAGCAAGCAATCCAACAACTCGTTCGCGACTTGACTGCATCCTCCACCCACCCCGTGGCTGTTGCGATCCATGAAAGCCTTTCAACACTCGTTCCGCCAACCGAACCGGCTTTGGTCAAGGCTTTGGACGTTCGATCCGTTCCCGGTAGAGGTCTTGAGGTTACTATGGATGGATTTATTGTTCGCGGGGGAAATGCGTCTTGGGCAGCCGGAGATGGCATAATCTCCCCGGGATCGAATGATCATACCGTTTTCATGGTTTCAATTGCGCCGGATTCGGTCAGTCAAGGCTTCACTACTATTCAAACATCGTTATACTAACTTACTTTTCAGCCTCATCCCAAGTTCGCTTGCATCGCCTCCTACACTCTCTCAGACTCCCTCCGTCCCGATAGCCTGAAAACAGTCCGAGAGCTCACCAACCGTGGTCTCGAGGTTCACATTCTAAGCGGAGACGCACCTGGAGTAGTCACTCGAATCGCCTCGGTTCTTGGTATTCCGGCTTCACAAGCCCGAGGCGGATGTTCTCCAGAAGACAAGGCTCAATGGATCAAGTTCCTTCAGACCGGAGGGATCAGCGGGGGTAAATGCGGTAAATCAATCTCGGATAAATGCTGTAGCTCTACCCCTCCCTCTACCCACGACCCCGAGCAAAACCGTAAATTCACATCTAGCAGACGCAAAGTCATGTTCGTAGGTGACGGGACCAACGACGCCCTCGCCCTCGTCCAATCCGACGTCTCCATCTCTCTGGGCAGCGGAACTGATATTGCATCAAGCGCTGCCAACGTCGTGCTCCTTTCCTCCTTGTCTACAGGTTTGAGCACGGTGTTTACACTTGCTCGAGCTGCTCGTCATAGGATCTGGATCAACTTTGGTTGGGCGTTTGTGTATAACGTGGTGGCTATCCTGTTGGCGAGTGGGGTGCTGGGAAGTGTTAAGATTCCGCCAGAGTGGGCTGGGTTGGGAGAACTGGTTAGTGTATTGCCGGTTGTGTTGGTAGCGTGGAGTTTAGGGCTTGTGAAGTGGTAAGGAGGACGGGAGTAACAGAAATGATTGATACCGTATATAAAGTGAAGCTGATGCTCGGATACATCGGTAAATAGATATTTGTATTGATTTTATAAATTTGAGGGAAGCATTGCCAATGACTTTAGATTAGCTATGGGTTCGGGAATTACGACGCTTGATCTAGGGCTATAAAAAACTCAGCGTCCGGTCTTATTTAACCCTATAACAAAATTGAAGGTGTGCGAAAATGGGAATTCAATCATTTGGCACCGCTTTTGAGCCCACAGAAATTAACTTTAATTGACGTCATAATCTCCCGAACATGTAAATATATTTGCCGTATAGTACTCTCGTACTTTGTGTGGTCCATTCATCTTGCTAGCTAACGCAGACTATAGACTCCCCTTGACTTCACATGTGTTTTGCGATCAAGCATGGTTTGTTTATTGTGCAACTGTAAACGAGGAAATGCGTCGTGTCTGGTTGTTCCTGTTGGTGGTTGTGTTAGAGGCCAGACCGAGATCCAAAGACTTCGCTCTTCGAGGTGTAGGGGCTTGTTCACCGTGCTTCATTAGGGTCGGCAGTGCTTTTGCCATAAATCACATACTTTGTCAATTTCTTGCCATTGTCGGGTCGCATTCCGCGAAAAATTAGCGTTTGTCGGTAGAGTGTAACTTCACGCTGGTTTTTTTTATTCACTCAGATGTCACAAACTTCAATCAGATAAATTCAAGATTTACACTACATACGGTCCAAGAAAAGGCAAATTCGTTCGTTAACGTACATGCAATCATCTGACATACTTTGTTCTATTTCACCTCCATGCCACCCCATTCCAAAACGCGGAACAACGGCTTGTTGCTCACTTTGGTAACGTCCACTCCTACCACATCCCTCCACATGGCCACATCCTTGTGTGCTATTGCCTCGGCATCAGACCAATACCCGATCTCGCCTTCTTCGACCCCTCTGAATAGCATAAACACCCGCGTCACCACTTCAGGAGCAGGTGTGATGTTCAGCGGAGCCGCTTTCTCGTATTCATCCTGGGGTAAGAACCTCAATACGATGTATGCGTGCTTCGAAAGGTCTGGTAGCCAGTACCTGCGCATGGAAAGGTTTATTTGTTAGGTACTTAAACACGGGCCCATGGATTGAGTGACTGACGTGATGAACGAGGTCCGGGCCTCGGTATGCAATCCAAGCGCCAATAACGAGTCGTCAATATCGTGTGAATTCCTGCTCAAACTTCTGCTTGTATATTTTTTTTATTACAAAAAATCCAATTGCTCCGGAGCAATCATGATAAGACAACACCAGCTTGCGAGAGATATCCACTTGATCATCCACGCCATTTTCGACCCCAGTGGACACATCGCACTTTCCCGGAAGTTGCAGGAATGGCATTTAATAATAGTTTCGATCAACCAATTCTATGCGTATCCTAATAATGGGTCTGCCCAGGTATATGCCAACATATTGTGGTTCAAGTGCCAGTCGGAAGGTCTAATTATAGGAGGCCGACCCGTACGATTTCACTCCCATGATTAATCACACCCGCCGACGAATCTGAACCCGGCAATGCTGGCATCCCAGGGCTCTTAGGGTCTTAACGTACCCCCATGTATTATGCCTGTCCCTGGAGTGGTTCTCCCTCCTTGACGTTTACATTTACTAGCCTAATTAGGGTAACTCGTCTTACTACAGTAACATTAAGCCCAATATAACAAACGTGATTCATTCCTATTCAATTCCGTACTTAGATCGAAGATAACCCCCGGAGAAATAAAAACCGCTGCCAACCCACATTCAAGAGTTATTATTAGTTATTTCACCTCCATGCCTCCCCATTCCAGAACCCGGAATAACGATGTGTTCCCTACTTTGACGATGTTCACCCCTACCACATCTCTCCACATAACCACATCTTTACCTGCCATGACCTCGGCATCAGACCAATGCCCGAGTTCGCTTTCCTCCACTCCTCTGAATAACATAAATACCCGGGTCATCACGTCAGCGGCCGGTGTAACGTTCAGCGGGGCTGCTTTCTCATATTCATCCTGGGGTAGGAATCTCAACGCAATGTATACGTGCTTGGAAAGGTCAGGTAACCAGTACCTATTTACGAGTTTATCCGTTAGGTGATGCACCAAAGGGGCCCAGGTTAAGTCACTGACGTGATGAATGAGGTCCGGGCCTCGGTGTGTAATCCAAGTGCCAACAATGTATCGTCGATGTAGCCTGTGACCTTGTCGAAAGGTAAGAGCACCGAGTGGCTGGGCAGCAAAACCGGACTCGCAGGATCGAACATGTGGGATGGCGCTTCGATCGGGGAGCCGGGTCGAGTAGTAGGAGGCGACGGCGGGAGCTTCGGGTTGGTGCTGTTCCAAAGATAATTTGAGTTTTTAAGAATGGCAGAGTTTGCACTTAGCTCACTGTGCTTCCCAGAACAAGTAGGCTACATCACGCCCGGTCTCCTGATCTAATAACATCCCATCCGGCTGTGCATCAACAACCCAAGTAATGGATTGCCCCAGGGCCTCGGAGTCCCCGATCGGAGAGCCAATCGTTGTCGGCGGGTAGATTTCGGAGAAGGTCCATGATCGAACTAGCGAGAGTCGTACTCGAATGTTTGTTGTAGCGTTTGGGGGGGAAATGTAAATCACTGGTTTTCCGCCCCGGAGACTCGATAGTACGTGTACCGTCGACCCATCCCCAATCCCATAGTCGGTCAGTATTCGCGGGTCCTCTAACGCGTGTCCAGCGAATAGTAGTCTTTGGCTCTCAGCCGGGACACCCTCTCGATCCCGAATTAAGATCTTCAGATCGTATACCGTAAGGCCAGAGGGGTCGTCAATGACGCAATTTATCGTCTTTCCCGTCAACGTCTTAACTTCAGACATGTTTAGGATCAGTCATTATCACCCTGTTGCATGTCCTCAAAGAAAATGTACAGACTAAATATATTTGCCTTCGTAGATCGGTTTGTCAGGTTATTGACCGGAAATCGATCCATATGGTTCCTTGGCGCTGCATACGGCGGTGGCGTGGGGGTGGGGCACTGGTGCCCGCCTCCGCCCGTGCAAGCATCGGATAAAACAGGTGAGGTACATGATTCGTTATCCAACTCAACTCGAATCGCCATCAGTCTTGGTAAGAGATTGGGCCATATGTCTTCTGTAATCTGTACGTGATCGTCGACTTCTTCGAGGTGTGCGAGAATGACAATTTGATCAGTTGATGCTGTTTTAAGATCATGGAGATTCTTCTTGATGGAGGCGATAGTCTCCTGGTAAATTAAAAGAGACTCGGTTAATAGGTTATTTCAATATGTGACCAGTTTATACCACACCCGATAGTTAGGATTTCGTAGAATGGTAACTTTCCGGCCGTTGTGTTCCGCGACCAGGAAAGTTGCAGGTTCTGAAACGTGACTTGTACTATTTCCCATCTAGTATATGTATCTTTTCGTATACACTTGACGTGGTCTGTAGTGGGAGATCAGTGCCACTGGCGGGGCCAGAATGACAAATTGGCGGGAAAGACGAACCAAAGTGGCACGTGAACCACTCGATGCTGACACATGTTTGAGCGCCTCAATACGAATTTCGCCGCGAGACTCTTTGAGAACGATGAACACTTCGATACACTCTGGTAGTCCTAACGGAAACTGAATGCTGGTGCGTCCTCCAACGTACATCATGCGTCAGTCATCATTCGGGTTATATATAATTCATATGTTTAGTTGTATAAATATAATATTAAGCATCAGTGGATTTATGGTATGCAGCGGAATCCTGAGTCCTAGAGTTTCTCCCCTCCCTCGGTTCTTGTTTATACCTTCTCACTCCCCGCTCTATCAACCAAGTCGCCTCCCCGACGCGTGTTGCAGTGCGCAAACTCCACGAGTTATGGACAGTTGTCCTACCGTCGGCACCTATTTTATCCCCCGCCCCCCCCCCCTAGCTCAAGGCTCAATGCTTTCCCGTCGCGATGCGGATTTCTCTCGCAGAGAAACTACCAAGTCCATGATATCCCCTGAACTGATTTTGCATTCAGCAACAGTCATAGTATCGGCTAATCGTTGACCGCCAAATATAAGGCGTTGTTGCTTCGGTTGTATGCTTTCCTTGTCTTGGATTTTTAATTTGACGTTTTCTATCGTATCTTCGGGATCTACCAGGAGCCGGATGGTCTTGCCGGTGAATGTTTTGGCAAAAACTATATTCCAATGTCAGTCCCTGTCATTTGTGGTCGCTGTTTTTCGTAATTAACTCACTCTGCATGGTTCCATAGGCCTCAGAAAGGCTGCCGGAACTGGTATCCCCAACCGGTAAAGCAGGGGCTGGAACGAACTCGTCAAGCATTACGGTCACCAACATGAGCCTGGGAAGGAGATCCGACCACAACTCGTCGGTGACTTGCAGGTCATCCCCAAATTCTTCAAAACGTGCCAACAGCAGGATTTTGCTTGTTGGTATACCATTCAGGGCGCTGAAGGCTCTTTTCACAGATGCTACGGTTTCCTGAAAGTATTGCAAGACTCAGTCGATATGAAAAAGAGCGAGAAAAACGAGTGAATTGTGGCGAACCTGGTAATCTGGATTACGTCTAATAGTAACTTTTCGGCCTTGATACTCAGCAGCAAGGAACGGCAAATGCTTCGAAACTTTTTCTCCGATAGAGGAAGAGCTTCGTTTGTATGACCTACTACTAGACATTGTGGTCGAGTTCAACCTGTGCTTCTGGAACAGCGACGTGTAACTGGCTCCCCGGGTTTCCGGTGAAAATCAGAGGGATTCGAACACGTGTTGAGGGTCCCAAATTCGGCACCTTCGCGCCCGTCACGAAATCAAGGATAGCGGCGCAAAACCAGAGCTCGTCCGAACAATTAAGGTGTTTTGAGGCGTGATATTTGTTCATTAGACTTGCTTGAGTTGGCTGGTGATTGTATTGGTGCACGCACAGATTGTATTGGTCATGTCACGGGATCCTTTGATTTCCGAGGACACTGCATCACCGGCCCGGTCAGGGTCAGGCGAGCGAGGAGTCTGATTAAACCCGGCCAAACACACCTCCCATGCCACGTAGGAGCACCCATAATCGAGGACAATATATCCATGACGATATCGGCCGGCCGAAAATGTGTATCAGGGAACAAAGACTAAAAATCATAAAATTACACGCACGCACAAGTGCCCATCCCAAAAGAACTAGGGGTAATGTTGATAGTTAAGACGATCCCCTCATTGAATACGAAAACTCTCACAGGCAGAGACATAATAAAACCGAAGAATACCCACATACAATGATAGCCCAGAGTACGGATGTTGATATTATTGGACACTTGATATATATACCTTGGATGATTTGGGTTTAGGTTGAACGGACGCGACCGGTTATCAAACTCTACTCGCATTTCCGATCCCCTTATAGCAATAATATTAACTAGGATGACTCATGGCAGCGGAATCGCAACCAACCTACCACGAGTGGTGCTGTGGCAGTCGGGAAACGATCACCCACACTGTACGTGGGGCAACTCTACAAAAACGATTTTTGCTCGGGAGCGCTTGGGAGCCCATTATGGCTCTCCCCATATTCCCGGAGCCTCCGGAGCGCCACACATCCATTAGTCAGCCCGGGCTTTTCCTATTTTGGTA
>WSTI01000045.1:0-13015 GCA_019616915.1 Ceratobasidium sp. 423
TATGGCTTTGAAGTGAGTAGTGCTCTTCCTCGTTGACCTGGGTCATACCGACAATTGTATAGCCCCGACGAACGAAATATTGTGCGCCATCATGGGACGTCCATTGTGATTGGACGTAGTGGCACCGGTAAGGAGCTTCATTCTAGCCTACGTACTCTAACATTACATCGTCATCAGGGAAAACAACCGCAATAATCTACAAGATGAGAGCCAATGCCCAATTAGCTGCCCGATCCGATGGACTGCGGCCAACAAGGCAGCTGTTTGTAACCCAATCAAAGGCCTTGACCGAGCAGATTGCCAAAAGCTACTATGCCTTGGTAGATTCGAGCGAGATTGCAAACGAGTCTACTCATGAGCTTGAAGAAATGCGTAAAGTCAATCAAAAGTACCAGAACCGGGAGCTGGTCGAATATGACAATTCGGTTGATTTCCGCGTCGACCTTCCGCGCCGTTTCAGCGAGCTCAAGGATTCTCACTTTCCCTTGTTCGTGTCGTTTGATAAGGTGTGAACGTCCCCCTTTCGCTATTAACAACTCACAGAAAACCGACTTATATTTTTTATGACCTCAGCTCCGCGAGCTACTTGAAGGAGACATGCTAGGCGCCACGGGTGAGAACGCAATAGCTTTCGCAAAGATTTGGACCCCCCATATCATATCATTTCGGTTGGTTATAATTAATCCGCTGTTCCTAACTGCTTGACATTGATGAAACTCTTCCAGTGATTTCAAATATAAATACTGGCCGACTTTCAACCCCAGGCTGACGCATAACCTAAATCCAGCTTTGGTTTTCTCCGAGATACTTGGCGTTATCAAAGGGCACGGTTTTTATTTGACCATGGAAGAATACCTATCAGAACTGAGTCATAAAAAGTCGCCGCTGCTGGCTAACGTTCGAAGCAGAGTATATGCAATTTACGAGGAATACATGAAGCAATGTGAACAGCGCAACGAAATCGATAATGCAGACAGGTTAGGTTCAAACTTACTGTTATGCTTTTGCTTTGCTGAGCTAATTCCTATATTAAGAACGCAGACAATTCTATCGGGCTACCGCGTGCCCCCCGAGTCTCGAGTCGACTACATGCTAGTATAAATTTAATGCCATCCCATAACGTATGATAACCTTGCTATTAGATTTGTTGATGGAATTCAGGACCACTTGATGTCCGACATCCATTGTAGGCTTCCACTAGCAGCTACCCGCATGGTTCGTTATTTATAGCCGCGACAACAGTACTCCAAGCCCTATGTTCGAATCCGACCGGTGGATTTTGGTGTGGCGATACTGCTCAAACTATCAATATCGGTAGCTCATTTCGGATCAAGGACCTCAAGGCATATATATATGAAAGCATGGTATGTTCTGCCAGTGTTGCAAACCAAGCTACTCTTGCTTTATGTAACTCAACGCACCGCGACAGATACCTGAAGGAACATCGCGCCCACAATGCAAGCCTGCTGCTCCGTTTTCCACCTTTGAGCTTACTGTCAACCATCGAAGTCATGCTGGAATAGTTCGTTATGGCGCCTCCCTTATTCAACTTCTTTACACCTTGTTTCCGAATTCGATTGACGTCATGCAGCCTGAGTCGACAAAAATGCCTGGACTACCACCCTTGTTATTCGTTAGTCCGGAAAATGATGAAGCTCTCTTTGTGCATTATTTATTAGATCAAAAGTGCGTTCGGTAGACTAGGGCATGTATACACTACTAACTATGTTTGTGACACCTATTAGGTTGATTGAGCAAACGGCTCCTTTTGGCGCACAGCAGGCTATCATTGTCCGGTCGGAGGAAACAGCTCAATCGCTGACTCAGAGGCTTCAGAGCCGTTGCACCGTGATTACCCTGCTCGAAACAAAAGGTATTTGCACAAGTCTTGTTCACGACTCTACAAAATTTACTGAAATCATTTTCAGGCCTAGAATTTGATGACATTCTACTGTATAACTTTTTCGAGGAGTCGGAAGCACCTGCCTCCGCTTGGAGGGTTATTCTTTCGCTTTCTGTGCGCGGCAAGAACGGATTTGTTCGATTCGATAAACCGGAGCCACAGTTTACTGCATCGCCTGTTCTATGCTCTGAGCTGAAACAGCTCTACGTTGCCGTTACTCGAGCACGCTATCGGTGTTGGATATGGGACTCTGGAGAGACAATTGACGCAATGAAAGTAAGCCTTTGGTTATTACCGACCAGACAACCATCCCGAGTCCATGTCTTTGTTAGGTGTTTTGGGAAGGCCTCAACTTGATCACTATCTCGAACTCGCTCGAGCCCCTGAGTAGATTCGCAGGTATTTCGTACAAAATTCAGAGGTGTGTAGTCACACACTGATGCAATACTAGCCCCTCCCAAGGATCTACGCCAGTGGGTTCAACGTGGAAAGGAGTCCTTTTCAACCGGCCGATATGCATTGGCCAAGGCATGTTTTGAGCAGGCTGGCCAAGCAAAAGAGACCGCTATTGCCGATGCATATAACCATATGACCGAAGCCAAAGGTGTTCAAGGCGCTGGTGCCAAGGACGCTCTGGTTCAAGCGGCTCGCAAAATGGAGACATGTGCTATGGCCGAGAAGTCCTCGCATACGGCCTCGACTCTATGGTATCATGCGGCAACATGCTGGCACAGTGCTCGGGAGATCATACAATCATCTAGAGCATATTGTCAAGGCGGGTTTTACGATCAAGCTGCAGTCATCTCCTTTGAAGCCCAGAATATGGACGAATGCCTCAGGATTCTGGTTCACTATTCCCATCGTATGGATCCGGCGCTTGTCCAGCGAATTGAAGAGGTTGCATCGGTTCACTTCCTCCGTGAGCGTAGATACGAGTCAGTATTCTCTACACCTAGTTATCGTCTCGAATTAATGCTCATGCCTTGTTTTGTTTAATAGTGACCTGCAGAAACTTTTTAAAGACGACCTGGACCGGTGTATCGCCCTTGCTCGCTCGCTCCGATTCCCCACTCAACTAAAGGAGCTTCTTCAAAGAAATCGTCAGTTTGAAGACCTGGCAAACCAGGACTTGGCGGATGGCTTCTTAACAAAAGTCATATGACACCCCGCTCCAGCGGGTAGTAACGATTGGATGCAAGTTGGCTGTAAATGGAGACGGATCCACTTGGAGCCAATAATGTCACCTTTCTCATATAAATCTAATACCTTTGCGTACATGCCTCCCCAGGTCCCCCTTCCTACACATCTTCCAGTGCTGGTCGTATCTCTTACCTCCTATCCACTACGTATCGCGTCCAGCCCAAGGCCAAGTGACCCATCCACCGTATAGGCATTATATTCGAGCCTTATACAAATCGGAACTCGCGGAGCACGGGCATACGTTCACAATTGCTGGTTATGACTCTTGGCTGCTTGGTAAGAATATCGTTTTGCGTGGGTAAGCGTAGAGATTACGTAAAATTGTGAATAGTGGGATTGAATGCTTAGCCCCCCATGCTCCGGGCAGTGGTTGCGGCTAAGAATACATGTGGTGTCGTCCTGCATTAGCAGGGTTGGGGGATCTGGCACGAAGCGCACAGATGGGAGCTGGTGCACCGAGACGCGAGCTGACCCGTGGGTTGGGTGGCCATCCGTGACGATAGGCAAAGCAGGAAGGGGGTGAAGATGCAACAGGCGCCAAAGTGCAAGGGGGGAAACCAAATTCTAACGAGGAAAGTGAATAGAAAGTAGTATGTGGACACATGGCTCGGGTGGTGGGCGAGATGAAATATTATAGACGTGCATCAGCAGAACGCACGAAATAGTCAAACTATGAAAGTGGGAGCAACACGATCAGATGGTAAGCATGGCGTGGCGGCCCTGCACGCACCCCGCGACCAAGTCCGGTCTTATTGTTCTCCGCAGGCTCCGTATCACAACCCTCCAAGAGGAAATAGTGCTCGGAAGACTCGTCCGAGCCCTAAACAAATGACGTACGGGAATCGGGTTACCCAAGGCTTAAAACTACTCAACGTAGCGTCCTGAAGGAATCTTCTCCCCCCGGGAAACTATAATAATAACACCCGTTGAAACCAGCCCTGATTCGGGTGCGCGAACACTTAACTTGTGTTGTCTGTGAGTAATTCGTGACTGACTCCCCGGAGACGGTTGCCTATTTGCACATTATAATCCACCGGGATTGGTCTTCCATGTCCATATTGACGAGAGAAACTGAAATCACGGACTGAGATTAAAGCGACCACTATGTACTCTACAGGTATCATAGTGGGATAAGGAACGCACCGGTGGAGTCTGGTTGGTCAGGTGGTGAGCATGCGCGTCGCGAAAGGAGTGATTCGTGAGGCACACCTCAAACCCAAGTTATCCGCCCTCCTGGATAGATTGTGATTTTCCCGGGGTTGCACCGCGTAACAAGCACCAGGTGGGGGGTCTGGGGCACTGAGATGCAAGCAGAACTCGTGGGTCGGGTGGGCTATCCCCGGCGACAGTCATGGGAGGGTGGAGGGTGGAAAAAGATGCCTCCAATGTAACTAATGTGACACAAAATGGGGGCAGGGGGGGTATATTTACATCCACGAGACAGCTCTTTGGAATGGTGGGTGGGACTCAAGGAAATGAAAGCGCGTCAGTAGGCCGAACGTGCAATACAAATATGGTCAACCCTAAGCTACCCGCGATCACGTGACCGCGTCACTCGAGCCTGCCAGTGCGCCGAGGCGTTGTACCAATTTCGCAACTTCGTGGTCACCGCCCTATAATTATTGCCCATGCACGACACTAGTATCATACGAGCTGCCATAGCCAAGTGGAACCTCCGAGGGAAAAGCACGAGTAATTCTTGTTCGTTCAACACCGAAGAATGTACATAGATGCTACTACCTACACCAAACCACTAGTCACAATATTTGAGGGGAACTAGAAATTATCATAATGCCGCTTTTATAAATGCTTTGAGCACTGCATTTCTCCCACTTGAGATCAGAGCCTCAATTTCCCCAATTTCATCTGATAGTCCGAGTATCCCTGAATCCCTCACCTCCACGAAAGCCTCCCAAGCCTTCTTAGTTTGGGTCCTAACACCGTTCATGTTTATGGTAGTTAGTAACTTAGGAGGTGAATCTGACGGATAGCACGTAAGAACTTTGTCCTTGTATCCCCTGGTAGCAATGAGTGGTTATTAACCTCGGACACGAGAGAGGCAACCCTAGAGCTTTTGAACTCACTCAGCTTTCATCCTTCGTTTGTTGATGTCACCGTGGAAACTGCCAAGTTTGGCGGAGGCTATCAACGATACTGAGACTGGGACCTCTTCATTTAGGGCTTCTAAATAGCCATCTATCTCCCCGGCCAACAGTCGTAGACCAAGGACGATGCTAAGACATGGGCCTCGAATAAGTTGCAAGTGAAGTTTGCCTCTGTGAGATGCTTTTTTGCCAAGCTTTGGGAAACTTTGACGGTATTGCTCGAATAGTCGACCCTGTTGATCGAATTCCCAAAGTCGTTTTCGTTGTTCTACTCGCTCCACCGATCGCTTCCAAGCCACGAATATGCGTAAAGCAGCATCTTCGAGTTCGTCTTCTTCCGAATCAGCAATTGATATCGGGGTATCAGGCCTGGGAGGAATTTGGGTAGCTTTGGCCTCGTCCAGCTGAAGCTTTGTAGGCTCCGAACCCTCTGAAGAGATGGCAGATGAACCCAAGTCGATCGTATTCGACCTAGCCGTTTGGTTGCCTGGGTGTGGCCGCAAGTTATGCCTCAAAGTGTTGCGAAGTCCAGCCAGAGTATTGAATTCGATGATCCTCCCACCGAACAATGAAGCGTCAGGATAAATCTTTGACCCACGTCCATGCAGCATGAGCACCTCTTCGTGAGCGTATAGTTGATGCAGGGTCGTGAAGATGGATTTTCTATCAATAATTTGGGGCAAGCTACTCGTAGAATTCGTGAATCAGCAAGGCCGCCTGTGAAATGCACGCAGCTTACCATGAGAAGGAGAACCCTAGGGCTTCAAACCCATCGATGAAGGAGGATTCGAACTTTTTAATCTTTGCGATAAATTGCTTCAATACGTCCTGGACATATCGAGCCGATTCATGACCCGGGCGGAGATTCACCATCACTTCAAGAGTTATGTTAGTGCCATCTCCTAGCCCATAGCCAACAGCCGAGAGCTTACCGAACATAATAGTCCAAAGCCTAATACGACAATAATTCAGCCATTATACGCTGTCCCGGTCATAGTGCCCGACTCACAAACGCAATGCAATAATGCCTGGCTGATGTTTGTGCGTTTCACTGCGTGCAGCCGGTACATTCAAATATCCTATAAACCAAGGACGTGACTAAATCCCGACAATTTCAGTATGGGAAGCACACTTACCAGGGATTCCCTTCGAAATTCGAGCTAGTATTAACCACATGCGATTCACAAAATCACCAAGGGATGAGGGTTTAAGAGCGTGAGCATGCTCCGCATGGGTTGAGCGCATGACCAGGTCTGTAGTCCAGGAGCGAGGTGCAATGAGGCCAGAGAATCCTTCATATGAAGACAGAGTGGTTGACCGCTCGGCTAGTATCACCTCTCGCGTGGTTTGTTCGATTAGCGGGATCAACGCCGAGATATCTATGAACCATTTGTTGCGGACCATGCGTCTACCATAGAGTGGGTATTGAGGATATATCCGTTATAACACTTACTCACTGGATGATTTTATGCATGATGATAATCCTCCATTGCGATTTGCGTTGGAAGAACGTAAATATGTTTTCCGTAAAATGATCCGATTGCCTGGGATGCCCTTTTGGCATTGGTCCCTGCATGTGGGTGGCTCTTTCAACCTTCGGGGGCAAATCGACTGCGAAAGCAGTACTGGCGGGCTGCAGCTCGAAGAGGAGAGCGGTACAAGCCACGATTAGAGTTGCAAACGTATCTTCACCCCCTAGCGGGTCTAATAATCGTAGAGTTTTTCCAACCCATGTACGCACACTTGTAGCAGCACCTCCGCCCCTGGTTCTAGATAGAGCATTATTAAGCTCGCCCACTGAGCCACTAGAAGCGAAAACGACTGAGAAGAGACGCATGGACCAATCAATCCGAATTTTTTCTTCGTTACTCTTGGTGAGCATGCTTGCGGCACTTCTGTGCTCCCGATTCATTGCGGAGTCCAACGTTGATAATACGAGTGGGAATGCTTTGACCACATCCCCAAACGAAACGCCACACTCGTCTTGGGGATTAGATGGAGAGTAGGGTGCATGTCGGGTCCAGCGTGATCCTAGTAGGCTCGAGGAAAGAGCATTAAGTTCCTTTTTTGCGTGATTGGAGAAGAGGGTTTGGATGTGCATATCAGCATGACTTGAGTCTATAGTAACCCCACGTTTCGAGCGCTTCTCCTTGAACTCATTTTCTCCTTGGAGTTCACGAATGAGCCCATACAGCGGGGTCCTAATTGGAACAATAACTTCGGACATGCGAGTGGTTGAGGGACTGGATAGGCTAAGCAGTCGACGGATACCCACATCCAGGCTTGGGTATGTTAGAGCCTTTAGTTGCCTGAGGCTGGCGCTATATGCGCGCCAAATTTCCAGATAAGCCGAGAAGTCGGCATAGGAGAGGCACGAGACCCAGCTGTTTCCCTTGAACACATGATATTGAAGAAGAGTCACTCGTGGGAAATAGGCCTCGCTTTCCGGGTTCAGACCTCCAAGAAGACCGTGGAATATAGCCGGAGAAATTCGCTCCAGTTCCAGCTCTTGAAAAATGATTGCTCCGAAAATCTTGATCTGATGAAAAGCACGTCAGCAATTAATTTTGAATGGGTGCAGAGAGTACGCTGCGTGGACATCGAGTTACTCACGTCTTGCAGGCCCTCTATATCTAGTAAATCATCCTGCGAGTTACATAACTTTGCCAGTAGGTTTGCTTGATCTTTAGTTTTGCTGTCTGGAGTAGAGCCGAGACCAAAACTTGTCCAAAGGAAGGAAGCGATTATGTCCCTCGACCGTTGAATAGCGGACGGTGACTTTAAGCAATGAACGAGGCAGCTAACCGCCTCTGCTGGTAGACCATCATTCAAGTATTCGGTTACAAGTTCCTCAAAGCGTCGAGCTATTCTGAGTAAGTCTTTCAACTGTGCCCTGAGTCGAAGGGTTCGTGCAAGTTCGATGCATTCCCCAAGGTTCCCGTTATGCAATCGCTCGAGTTGCCTGTTGTCCGACCGAATAGAAAATCGGGATAAAGCGTAAGCATGTGGGAGTGGGCTAGTAGAATTGTACAAACCCGTATTCTTGTTGGCGTAAAAAATGTATGGATACATCCTCTTTTATACGTCGAAGGAGTGCGCTGTCAATGTGTTGAGAATATGACAAAATTACCTCCAGACATCCGGGCATGTCTTGTGCTTCAAAAAATACCAGAAGGGCCCTATCGTAAAATGCCCCTTTGGAATATGCTTGTGAGGCTTGATCGGTCTCCTTGGCTGCTTCAAAACATGTGCCAGCATGATACCAGAGCGTGGCGGTAGAGTGAGACGAATGCAACTCAGTACACGCTATCATCTTCTGAGCCGCTTCGATGTACGCGAGTTTAGCAATTGGAGAGTCTTCTGGAAGCTTCCCGGCTTCCGACATATCATTATATGCATCAGAAATCTGCACCTCTTTTTCTCGACCCGCACGTTCGAAGCATGTCTTTGCAACTGCATATAATCCATTGGAAAAGAATCCTTCGCCTCGTTGAGCCCACTGGCGAGGATCGCCCGAGTATTCTATAAACCATTCAATTTGGCTCCGTTTAATCTTCCTTGCATCTAACTTGCTTACCTGCGAACAAGCTCAGGCTGTCAATAGAATCCGATACCTTGACGAGCCCCAAAGACTGCCAAAAATTCTAACCATTCATTGTCACTAATGAGAACCGGGCTTCAACGATTATAGAGTAAACGGTCACCCACTTTCATCATCTCTATCGTAGACCCTGAATCCCATAACCAACAGCGGTGCCGTGCCCGAGTGACTGCGACATATAGTTGTTTCAACTCTGAACATATGCCAGGTGAAATTGGCTCTAGGTCTGGAAGGGGGGAGAATCGAATAGCTCCATCTTCCTCGTAGGATTCGAGGATAGCTATCATTCGCCACGCGGAGACCGAGGCATCCGACTCCGCGAAAAAACCGTACAGAATCAGGTCGTCAAATTCGAGGCCTATTTTCGTTGAGCACTGCGTGAAAGTAGTGGGAACACCTACAAACCTTTGCTTTCAAACAGAGTTAGCACATTGCATCGGTTCTGTAACCTTGTCCTCAGGGAGCGGGCGGTTTCTTCAGATCGAACGATGATGGCTTGTTCAGGGCCAAAAGGAGAGGCCTGATCAACGGGTCTAATGTATTTTATATTATATCCATATGAGGTAAGCCATAAGGAACATGTTTTATAGACTGCGACACACCTTCGACCCAGTAGACAATCAACAAACAAGCCTTCATCCTCTGAAGGGCTGACAAAGATCAATGGCTTTGGCCCAGGTATCGGAGCAGACTCGGGTTGCATATGGTCGATAGACCCAGGAAAGAGGGTGTATAAGAGTTGGACAAGAGAGGCCGCATATTTGACGATCCCGTTATGGCTTCGAAAGTTCACAGTAAGCTCGAATGTCGTGAACGGAGCAGCAATCTTCTGGTGAAAAGCCTCGAGCACGGCATTTGCGTGCGGAACCTATAATCCATACGAATAGGCAAGTCATATAAAGCTATTAGTATCACGAGTGATTGAAACCCTGAGATATCATCGCAAAGACAAACCATTTTTTCATACAAGTACGCCTTCAAGTCTCTAATCCGGAAAGAGCTGCCAACATTAATGGTCTGAGCGGTGTCACCACACCAGTACCCGCCATCGATATTTGAACAAAGGGAATGAAGCACTAAAGCTACGATAAGGTATCAATTCTAAGAGCAGTCCCAATGAAATACTGACAGTAGATGTCGGCCATCAACTGATCTTGGACTTCGTCCACAAAGCTATTTGAGGCGGGAAGATTGATTGGTTTAACCAGGTGGATCATGGTTAGGTCATAGTTCTTACAGGTGGTCTACCCCTGATCCAATGTTGATGCCTTTCTCGCGAGCCTTGAGAATCGTTCGCACCCTGCATAGTGGTTATAATATATACGAGTGTGATATGGAATAACCGAATGAAGTATTTCGCACCTGTCCGCGGAGTCAGTCTCGCCGCGAGTAATACAACGCTTCTTGTATGCCTTGAAGATGGCATAGACCTCACGACGAACGTTGGCTAGAAGTGGTGACTTTTTGCTACTCAGACCGTTAAGGTATTCATCCTCGAGTAAATCCCGGCCATATCCTTTAATCACTCCCATAATCTCCGAGAAAACCAAGGCCGGGTCGAGTTTCCGGGTTAGATTATAGTCAAATTTCGGCCAATATTGATGCTTGAATATCCTGCAAGAGTGTGGAGCTCAGCGCATGCCGCATGAAATACTGCAATAGTGCAATACATACTTGAAGTCGACCAAGCGCTTTGATCGGATTCTGGCCAATGCCAGAGGGTCGTCTGTCCCAAGGGTATCAGCTTCGAGTAATTGACCGAGCTTGAGAAGTTAGACGGTAAGCGATTAGGTCTGATAGCCGCGCTGAGTATGGCTAGCCTGAGCCCGCACCTTGTCATAGGATATAAAAAGCGGGAAATTGGCTCCCGTCAGTTCGCTATATCGATCCGGTAAATCGTCACGTAGATCAGCTTCGTTATCAAATTGGAGTAGATCCCGAGGCTGATAATTTTGATTCAACTGCCGAATTATCTGTAGTTCTTCGGGCGATTTGTTTGCGATTTCGCTCGACTCGATTAAGCCGTTGTAATAAGAAGCTATCCGTCGAGTTAATACCGAAGATCGGGTCACAAATAACTGCCGTATTGACTCCGCACTGTCCGAGACCCCAGCAACCTGGGCATTGGCCCTCATCTTGTATACTAGTGCCGTGGTCTTGCCTAATCCAAGTCAAGGTTAGAAGCAGCTAAGTTATCTTAGGTCGCTGTAAGAATCATACCAGTTCCACTACGGCCAATGACAACCGAAGTACCTTGGTACCGAACGATAGCCTTCTCATCTGGACTGCATGCAGTAGGGTTAAATTAAAATGCTACTGGGCTGACATCATTTTTGTGGGAGGCTTACGTCAATATAATAGGGAGCACAGCGTCCATATCCGCTAGGATTGCTATCACACTATTTAGACTCTGAAATTATGACATCTAAAGAGCACTAACAATTGTACAGTGACTTGGTCACTGGAATGTATTTTTCGAGGCTGTGTATTATAGTGTCAGCCGTGTTAGAGCCCGAGTTCTAAGCCTTAGCTACCCACACAACGGCCTCGTGGAGCTACGATTGTTTACTTGTTAGCTAGCGCAATTCCTATGTGGGATCGAGGCGCCTTACTTCATTCATTTCCGACTCTCCCCATGCCGAATCACTTTCAAGTTCCGGGTCAGGAACCGTAAGTGGGATATACGCCTTGTGGAGAAATGACAAGGGGATACGGAGTCGGCCATCCTTAGTGTTCAAAAATTTTCGCTGAATACAGCTAAATGTGTAGTAATGCGTCAGTCTACTGAAGATTAAAATGCCAAACTGATTGTCAATAGGCACCCACCGGGAGCGATACTCTGAGCCTCTTCGTCGCAAAAACTTAGAAACTTTTACCCAAAAGTCGTATACGACACGAGCTCGGGAAGAGACGGAGAGAACCCTAATAACTAAGACATCGCAGTCGTTTAGTTGCAGTTACGGGAGGGCTACCAACGCCTTACTTTGGTGATCATACTGTGGCGGCAACATATCGTTATCAGCTTGAATGGGACCCGATCATCACAATGCGATATACCTCGTTGTATCCGTCAGATTCCAGATCAATCAGATAAATAATTCTGAGGTCGTTGCTGAGGCGAGCTCGGTAGATCGGAATGTACTCTTTACTCCCGTCCACGGGCGAGCAGTTATCCTTAGTGAAATACCCTAACGATAACTCCCTAGTAATTAATAGGATAAGTGCGAATGTATGCAACTTCAGAGTTACTAGATACCTTAGTTTTTTTCGCACGATATCGAATGTATTTTTATCTGCTGCCAGTAGTCGTAGCTCCCTTCGAGCACGACCGGCCAGGACGACGGGCCAGCGACCTAGTGTCGGCGCGGACATAGAGTCTGAAGATGGCTAGTCAATATGAGCACGAAACCGGACACGGATAGCTAAAAATCGAGTCCAGGGGAAGGGAGATAAAGGTGAAGTACAGGTGGCTAAACCGGTCATGATATTTGTTCTTATTTGGTGAAAATGAGTGGCTACGTTCTCAAATGGGAAATGAAAACAGCGCCTCCCCAGAATCGAAGGCTTCGGCGTGCGCGTGACTTCGAACACAATGAATCATATATCCTTGACGATACCTCACACTCCATGATGCAAGTGCGGATAGTGCAGTGTGCACTGGTAGGGGGTATATGCATGATTCTTACTACAGAACCGTGAGTCAACGGAAGCAGGGTGGCCTAGTGTCTCTTTAGTCCGTAGGGCTTGTTGTATGTGTTTACATACCCGAACAGGGAGTTGTTTTTGCGCATCCCTGGAAATAATGGGCCACTTCACTTGCTTCCTCTCCCCGTATCCGTCACTGGCCGCATAAGGATTAGCTATTATACCCGCAAAACGTATCTGCACGGATAATTGGTTATGATCATAAGTCGGCTGAGCCCTGTTGCCTCGTCGAACCTACGCTGGCCCGAAGATATTGGTGAACAAGCGCTGGTTCCCATGGTTATTACCCAAGCTGGGTTCGACTATTAGAGGAGAAGTATACAGAATGAATTAGTTATCTACACAACTAAAGGATGTACTGCAGAGTCCATGCCAAAATAGTACAGATGTTACACAAAATCCCAAATTAGAACTCTGAAAGTGCTCATGTCTCGAACTTGACTTCTTTCCTAATGGGTGATGGGATTCGTCCCGGTGAACCGCGCTCTACCAAGGCTGAAG
>WSTI01000046.1:0-21951 GCA_019616915.1 Ceratobasidium sp. 423
AAGCCCCAGACTACTCCCATGCTGTGGCCTAGTAGTGGTCAATTGTGGAGCGTGAATGTATATAAACACGGTAGCATACAAGGTCTGTATTGGTGCCGTCAAAGCCCGACAGCTCTACAAAATCGATTTTTGCTCGGGAGCGCTCGGGAGCACAGTATGGCGCTCCCCATACTCCCGGAGCCTCCGGAGCACCACGCGGCAAGTAGTAAGCAGGTGTTTATGCCCTTTTGGGAGCTTATCTCCCATATATACTACCGGAATAGGAAAAGCCCGGGCTGACTAATTGACATGGGGAGTGCCATGATGTGCTCCCGAGCGATCCCGAGCAAAAATCGTTTTTGTAGAGAGACGAGCCTACGCTCCCCCGCCGCCCACCCCGATCATGTGATGCTACCAATTACATTAAAAGCTCAAACAACTCGTTATCCCCCTTGTCGCTGCGGGTTACGTGAGCGAACTACACCACGGCCATCTTCGAATATCAAACGCTATATACTTAGGCTTCGGAGCCCCGACGGCAGTGACGCCCGACCTCAATAAGCAGCCGCCAGAAACCAGACGTGGTTCTGGGGGATCCGGCGTGGCGTAGCGCGGATAGGTCTGGGGCACTCTCCTATCTCGGCTTTAGCGATAGCCTCCCGCCGAATTCCGACAAATCTCCGGTAACTCTGTCACCTAGCAATTGACGGGCCACACCGTTGTAGAGTAGGAGCAGTATAGGTGAATGCGAACAGCGATAGGGACTATAGCCGAGGAACACTGTGATTAATCGAGTGAAAAACAAAGTACAAGGATAAATGAAATTGAACATCTTTTTTTGTTCGACAGAACAGAAGCGCAAGCGAACGCATGAAAATCCATAGTAAAGCGCTGTGGGACAGTGGGTGGGACTAAAGAAAATAGAGGCGCGTCGGTGAGCCGAACGCGCAGTAGTATGTGGTCGAACACACGAGTGGACAAACATCGCGTGATCGCGTCACTTGGTGTCTGCGCCTCCCTGTGCCCGAGTTTCGTCTCGTGCGCCTCCGCAGGCTCTGGCTCACACCCTCACTGGGCGGTGCCGGGCCCGATGCTAGACCCAACTCCCGGACTGGACGACTGCATAGCCCCGGTATTTTCGAATTTCTCGAGTCTATCCAGCCATAATTTCGGTATTTTTGAACGGATGTAGTCTTTCTCTGTGAACGCAGGCCCTAGTATTAGCTAACTGTGAGGAACATGCCAGTTAAACAGCGACTCACCAAGTTCCGCATTTCTACCACCCATCAAAGCCAACAGCTTTTGAATAAAACTTGTAATACTTTTCCTTCGTATCAACATCCGTGATTCTTTTCTGTCTGCCATCGAATGTTCGCACTTTTTCAGGTAGTTATAAGTTCCTTGTAATTTCTCGTCCCGTGTTTTGTGATCGTTGAGTCGTTCTTCAATCGCCATTATTAGCTTGCCCTCCCAGAGTTTGCCGTAAGCGTTGTACTCGTCAAGAGATCTGGACAGAATGTGTCGGACAAAAGCCTCGAGTAGACCATCCGATAGAATTTGCCTTATAAAGCCTAGAGACCTGTCGTGCTCGACCATGAGTGACTGTCCTTCTGGTGGGCCACGCGCATCTTCGGAAAGCAACCCAAATATGATCGCAGTATTTCGGTACGAAGTTGGCGTCCTTAGCTGGGTTATCTCTTGCGTACTCATAAGCTTTACTAGTTTGTAGGGGATGTCAAACGCGAAGAGCATATTCACGTATGATATAGAATGTGTTCGTTCGAGGTTACTGGTGATCGCTTTTAAGCAAACGGTCCGTACACTAGGATCATCGGACCTCGACAAAACGTGTAAAATGGGGGCGCGAAGCGCATGAACGCACGCAGGGTCCTTCCAAAACGTTGTGTTACTAACAAGTGCCTGTAGTAGGGGTATGGTCGCATGGACCTGGGGTGAATCCGGGGGTGCTGCCCCCTCATGCTTCCTGGGGTTATCGAACTTGTCCGTGGGAGATGTGAGAGTTTTGGTGCCACTGTTGTCGATTGTAGTCGTAGAAGGATCATTTGGAGCATGTTGGAAATAGCTTGCCAAGACCTCAATGAAATACTCCCGAAGGTCGACATTCGACCAGATGGTAGCTGGTAGAGTCGCGGACTGGAATCTGCTGAATATATCAAGGGTCAGGAGTAGTGGCGCAATCCTTGCTATATTGTCTCTAGATGACTCGTCGAAGATACGATGCTCGTAGTATTCCATTAACCCTGCGAGAGCCAGCAAGAGTAGCAACGGCTCGTCTCCTAGGATCTTTCCCGGGTTCTGAATATAATAGTCCACGATGGAATGTGCGTGGTCGTACGGGATACACGTCTCTATATCAGATTGGCCTGGGTTGAGAGGAAGTCGGAGCCTTGTATGACCCTGATTAAAGCTAAGCATTAGCATAGCCAATGAGCATATAAGATTCGCCCGGAATTTGTCTGGAATATTTGGGTCGGGGTCGGAAATCAGGACCACTAGACGGTGGAGCAATTTGACACCCTGATTGCCCTGGAATTTGGGTGTCCAGTGAGCAGACTCGACGAGTACAGCATGCAATATATCCGGGCAGGAGTCCGGTGACAATTTCCAACTGAGGTGTTTGGTTAATCCTAGTAGAAGTTTACTATGACCGTCCAACGACTTATAAGTGCGGCCGACGAATCGCCGCCAGGCTGATAGTCCAGTCAGTCCTACTATCCTTGCACTTGGCGATGCTTTGATGTTTGCTAGCCTATATGTGCATACAATCAGATTAGCGAGAGTCATATAATGATAAGTTACAGCTCACAATTGAAACCTCTTCTCAACCGCAACCGCGGTTTCGTTGTCAACTCCCCAAATAGAAATATTGATAAGTGTAGAGTCGGAGTTATTCGGAGAATGCATTATCCTGTTCACCAGCACGAGGAGCGCCTGAGCATGTAAAGCGATCGTATTCGCGTTCGTCGCCACCGTTACTCCATTATTCTCTCCAGTTGAAGTACACAGGGGAAAGTATGAGGTAAAACTCTGAATCACTTGCGGGAGAATGCCAGGAGGGGCTACTACAAGTTGCTTCAGAGCTTTTTCAGATTTCAGGCTAGAAATACTACGGATTGCCATGTCACGAGTTTTTGACTCCGGAGTGTGTAATATAATCCAGTTAAGTGCGTCGCCTGTAATTTCATCAGGTGTAGTATTATTGGATATTTCATGCTGCTGACGTTGGCACCACGACAGACGATTCGTGAAGTCAGGCCGAAGTTTTGTTTCGAATAAGAACCCGTACATGTAGATCGCAATGGCTTTTAACCATTGGGTGCAGTATCCCCATAGCTCAGGACTTGAAAGCGGTGTTCTGTAAGGGCAGAATGGGAAGTAGCATGGGGCGAGGGTCATGAGGAGGTAGACCGCAGCCGCTGATGCGGTCACGCTCATGGCCGCTTCCCATATTTGGTTATCCAGTTCCTTTAGGAAAAAGATAAGACCAATCAGGAATAAGGCTACAAACAAACAACGTTAGCCCAGGCGATCGCCGACTGGTCTATCACGCTCACCCAAAGCAATATGCATGAGAACTGGGAGCGTTGAGACGATCCATATGGCTTTCCAGCTGTTTAATTTGTTAAATCTTGCTTGTCGAATGCGGGCTTGGTTGCACGGTGGCGCTATGCGGTCGGATATATAGGTGTTGCACCACTGTTTGACGAGACTAGTGATGAGCGCGACTATTATGCTGAGACATAAGGACAGAAACCAAAGCATATTGACAAGGACATTTGTGGAACTCGGCTTGTAATTCGTCAAGGTTGGTAGTGGTTGTTGCCAGTTTTGGGCGCTGGTTTGACTTTCGTTTGTAAGGACACGTAAATTTCTAGCGATATCGATCAACACTGTTGCAGCGATCTCCGAGGTATTGGGTCGTAAATCTTTGGCCGATTCGATCAAGAATCTAAAAATACCTCGTGATTGAGTCAACGAGATAATCGAGGAAATATAGAATTATATGCTAGGTTCTTACGCTGTGACAATCGCGGAGAACAAGGTAGCCTGGTTATTCTATCTCAGTACGGTTGGCCTAAACGTCCTGATTATCAGGATGTGATGATAAATTTCTTACAAATACTGATAAGGAGAGTATATATATCAACCACGGGAGTTTGTGCACGATTCCATTCGTATTGGTTCAGTTTACTCACGTAAGAGTACATCCATGCGACTTCACGAACTTTTGATTAGAGGAACAGGGCGCTTATGTTGTGGTTGCTTACCTATTCCAGTTGTTCATCATGTCGTTATCCCATTTTTCCGCATCCTGCACGTAACAAGGCCATAGGGGATCGTCTCTACCCAGGTCATGGGTGCCGTGATACCGCTCATCTTGATTCTCCGGTTGCTGAGCATGGAAGAAATTTGGAATTGGTCGTAAATTTAGGATCATTGTAAGCGCCTGCTGCAACCGTGGTTCAAAGGCCCCTACTAACCGAGGTAGGTTCACTCATAGGTTCCGTTGCGGGATAATAGTGAGTTTGTGTTGGGCGGGTAAGTTACTTAGGCAAAAGGGTGCGCCTGGCCTAGTTAGAGTCTACGAATGCCATTCGTATCAATAGACGCCAGCCTGTCACGCATGAACGTCCATGGGCTGTGCTCGAGCGGCCTAGAACACCAACAATCAAGGACCTCGGCCGAAAAACCCCGAGATGATGTTGATTAGGGGCTTCATCGTGTGCTACACGTTGTACTGAGCGGGGCTTGGCACGTCCTAACATAACCTCATCTTAAAAACCGTCTTCGAGCCAAGAACCGCCCGAGTCTCGCTCGTGATACAACTTGGGTCTCCCATTTCACTCAAGGCAACCGGCACTCATGTCCAGAAGTTTTTCGAGGAACAATTCTCTGCTCCCTCGCTTGGGCGGTACAGGAAGCCCCGAGTACACCATCGAGTTCGAGACGGGGCCTGCTTCGCAACAGCATCGTATCCGTGCATCTGAATCTACTATTCGTTGGTACAACGACTTGACCAGCAGAAAAGTACAATATCTTCAACTATGTAAAGAAAGCGCACAGTATTATGCGGTCATCACACTGGAGGACGGTTCCATCTTTCAGCTCAAATTCGCCCCGTCGAAAACTCCGAGACATCCTAGAAATATGTGTAGCCTTTTTAGGTTATCCGAGAACTCAAGATTGATTTCGATGTGCTTGTTCAGCATCGAAGGGGTTGGGGATGTTGCGTGCCCAATTTCCGACATGAAATTCATCATCGCTGCTTGCCTTCCTCTATGCCAAAGGTTGGAACCAGCCCAGGCTTCTCATGGGACGCTGTTTGCGTTGGCACTTGCGACTATTATCGCACGGAAGTGCGTCGATATAAAGAGTGACCACCTTACTGGCACTGGAACCCCCCTGGACGAGTTCTGGAGAGACATCGTTTCGTCCACGAAGTCGGCCAACCAACCACTATGGGAGGGGGCAATAGTTGATAGTATTCGCGACCAAGTACGCAACTGGGTATTTTTACAGGCGCGGGAACATGTCGCAGGATGCTTGTTCCGTCGTAAGCAAGAACCGGTCTCATTCAGAGATCCCTATGGCGTTAACGCCGGTGCATCAATGCTTGAAAACGATCCTACCACACAAATTGTTGATTTGCCAGAACAAAGGCGCGCTCCCTCTGATACGGTAGACAAGAGAGAAAGAACCTCGGCAGCTTCGGTTGTGGCTTGGTTGGAATTCTTGGGCCCCAAACAAGTGGCTAATTGTCTTGCACTATGGGATGCAACCTGGAGCACGACGTGGGAAAAGGAATGGAGTAACACCTGGGTTGAGTTTTGGGCAAAACGGCGGGGCGAAAATATCTGGAACGTAGTGAAGCCCAGCCAGTTTACCAACCATATCCCACTTACAACCGGAAGAACTTCTGGGAAGATTGCTAGGAAGATTCCAATCGATACCAGTATTATGTTCGAATTCATAGTTAAAATGCCATCCAACTCACTTCTACAATGGGAATGCGAACACGCGGCACAATTTAGGAACGACCAAGAGGATAGGGGTAAGAGATGTTTATGACCGAGTAATTAACCTACTGACTAATTACGTGTAATCCCGATCAATATGGTGTCAAACTACAACTTCGGATTGATTATGCTTAGAAATCCCCTCGGTGCGGAACAAGGAAGTGCTGTGGTTCAAATCTTGGCGGCTGCTTCGGTATCCAAACCCTCCCAACAGCTGGTGTCCCAGTTGGGAACTAGCAATTGTCATGGCGTGGGTACTCCGTTGGGAGAAAGCGGTAGAGACGGGCCAAAAGCTTCAAGCACAGGGCCGCATACAAGCAGGAAATAATCAGCGCCAGATAGTCACCGGACTCGCCACAGCATCTCCACTGGGAAGCCAGGAGCAACTATCAAACATAGCCCCACATGCTGGGAATATTGCCACCACTTCACCTTTTGGGCAGGCAACGGCGGAGCCCCAATCAACGCCGCTAGTCAGGAAAACTAAATATCCACGCAATAAACTGTTAACTGTCACCCGATTACTTGGCCAAATGAAATCTCGGTACTTAAAAAGGGTATTCGAACAGCATCGCATAGCAAACCAGGCCGATCAGATTTCAAGAGACTGCCAGGGGGCCCCGGTTTATTTACTGGACAAAGTTGTAGATTTCGCATGGGATATTGCATACAAGACGCCAGGAAGCCCAGAGTCAAATCTGTCGAATGCAGCCGCCAGCGCCTTCCATTTGGCTAAAAAGAACTTCGGGGGTCAAGTTCCCAATCGCATTGCTGCCCTACCAATCGATAAATGGGAGCAAGTTTACAAAGAAGCATGGGAAAAGACATGGAAGAAGTGTTGGCGTGAGGCTTGGACGACCATCATGAAAGAAACCGAAAAAATTGTATCGGAACGGGGTATTCAAGAGGGATTATCTTGTGCCAGGGACGACGAGGACAGACGGCTTGCCCAACGAGTAGTTTCGTCCCAATCATCGGATGAACCCATGCACAAGCTTGAACCCACCGTCATACTCAGCCCTCGTGCCCGAGCAAGTTTGGAGATAGTCGAAAGCAAGATGCTCCGTACGGATTTAACTATGGATTACCGTAGATGTATTCCCTCAATCTTTGTATCCCTCGAGCAACTGTATCGAGAACTTGCACACTCCGGCCCCGTGGCCCATCCGAAGATGGAAATTAGGATGTTCGAGGAAAAGGTAAGTGATACATGTATACATAAGTAGCTTGCATCATAATCGTGACGTTGTTTTCAGCCATTGTTACAAGCGATAGCCTATGCTAAATCCAAAACCAAAGCGCTCTGGGACCAAAAGCCGGAAGAAGAGCGTTTTCAACTGCTGTCACATGCCGAGTTCCAAAACCAAGTGAAACGTATAATTAGTGATATTGCGGAGGCACAGAGTCAGGTCTTGGAGCAGTCAGCCGTCGAATGGATGGCAGAGGTATGGCAAGAAGTAATCGCAATCTCCAGCTCCATAGACAAGGACTTTATTCCTGAAAGCAATGAGCCACAACACCGGTTTAGGTAAGCCAGATGGATACCGTTCAGTATAACTGCTAATAGGGTACTTGGACTTAGGACATTGCCAGTTCGTGCCACTACGCACCACGGTCAGCGAGTTGATACACTCAACTTTGGGAGAGAATCCCAACCATTAGGAGAAAATCAAAACAGACCGTCATTTATTGGTCGCATCCTCAATCATAGGAAGACGAGATCCGAGCCTTCTAGCTAAAAGGGAAAGCAATAGGGGCGGGATCGTGTCTGTATTATCTAGTATTCCTTTGCTCTCGTGTAGTAGGCTTCGTCAACTTTTATGTAATTTTATGAGAGATGAGCCTACTGGGGGTGAAAGTAACCTCGGTTATCATTACAGAACACGCGACTATTCGACTTTCCTAGGTACTTCGCAATGCGAGAGTTCTTGATTTAACTAGAAGACACCAAAGCCAAAAGAGCTGGCCTCAGCGTCGTGGCAAAACCAAGGCACCTCATCAATATTCCTAACTATTTATGGTACAAGCCTTCGGTTGGTTAGCTGTCATCCAATACAGTCGACTTAGGCTCCGGGGCTCTGGCAGTCGTGGGACTGTATACTTATTATATGACCTGTCGCCAGGTACCAGACGGGGTCTGAGGGATCCGGCGCGCGGCAAGCGCGCATGCACCGGATGGGGGGCCTGCAGCCAGACCAGCGTTTACATGGGTGTATGCCTACGAAACTCACCTTATCAGGTTCGTGGAAATAAATTAGGTGTGTACAAAGGATGAACGTGTGTGGTAAAGTTAAGATTGAACTATTTGATTTAGAGGCTATTTATATGGAGGTTTACCTACATACGTATGGGAGTGTGGCATCCATCCAGTGTACATGGTAGTACAGACAATAAGACATAACGACAATATGGTACAATGGAAACTATAACCCAATAACACAGCGAATAGTAAGTGGGTACAGTGTACAAAGAAACTAGTATCAGTGCTAGGGTAAGGTTAAAAACTCGGACCCCGGGTCACCCTGGCCACTTTTCTCCCGCTGTATGTAACGTATAATCTGAAGGACGTAGCCATGGGTATTTACTACCCGGAAACAACTATTGGCCAAGTTACAGCGCTTTTAGTGTCGAATTTGCTGTGTATTCGCGCCAGAGATTTCCAGGGTCCTTCCTTATATAGTTTCTTACCGTCCCCGAACGCGTTATCTTATCCATACGACCACACCAGAAGTCAACTCGCTGACAAATCAGCTTATTCATCCAAAAGCTGCTTGAAGCCCTGAATTCCGTAAGGCCCATCAGTGCGCATAAACTGGAAGTCGACTGTATTTCCCAATTGGGAATCACGCGTGGGGCGTGACCACGATCACCGTCTTAGACCTATACATCAACCGGACTTCGACGTACACTTTCCGACGAACACACTACTTCGAGGCATCGGCTCTTCTTACCACTATGCCAATTCCGTACAGTCCGAGAGACAAATATGGCATCAAGCTCAAAGATTATCTGTCCGAAAGGGGGTCTCCACAAGGCCCGCACCAGATACGAGCGGCGTCCGACGACCAGGTCAGAGATGCTTTCAACCGTTTCCGATTTTACAACTACCCGGATATTACATATGAGACTCTTGAGATTATCTTGTCTATGGAAAGAAACCCTCAGTGCTGGCAACTTAATCTCCTAATTAGCGAGACGATGCTATTCGTGCCGAAATGCATTGGTTCGTTGCGGGCTCATTGTAGCGAGAAGGGGACAAAGGTGAGTATGGATACGGCTCTTTCAAGGTGCACTAGTCACTAGGTTATTTCGATAGCTTCTTGCGGATAGCTACGGCTACTTATCGCTGCACGTCATAACACTCGCTATTCAAGTTGTAAAAGTGCTACTCGCACAGAGGATGGGCCTTGTCTTCGATGAAACGAAAATGTTATCACCAAATAGCTCGATTCGTTCTATCATGGCTGCTCATTCCCGTGCTGCGGAAGATCTTTGGTTCCTGCCTGGCACTTCAATTTGGCGCCTCGGGTGGAAATTCGTCCCAGCCCTTGGACACAAGGCAACCCTCAGTTTAGTAGGGGGATTCACTCTTCCGGATGCGCTCTTCCTCATAGAGCAACTATGGATATCGAGAAAAGAGTTCCTTTACGCGGCCTCATGGGGTGCAAACGATTTTCTTGGCTGGTCTGGACTTTTACACATGCTTTGGAGCATGGTGCTCCAGGCAGATGAAGCTGAATCTTCAAATGGGCCACAAATGTAAGCATTTATCCACTCCGTTACTCGGTATACTCCTTATAGACAACACCGGTACCGGAAGGGCTGTGCAAAGGCGGCACTGGGTTGCCCTAGGTGACGTCATCTTCCGCTATGCGCTATGCGAACTGGACGAGAGCGAAGATACCCGCATGTCGCAGATCATAGGAGATAAGAACTTTTTGGGTGTTATTGCCCAAATTGATTCAAGCACTGCGGTGGACACAGCCGACTTGAACATGATGATCATTGCTTATTCCAAAAAAATCAAGTCGACCTCAACAAAATACTTGGACAATTATATGTCGACGCTCCTAACCTACGCTCTCCCTAATGCCGACCGTGGCTATGATGACTTTGCTTCCCAGCTGTCCCGGTTCCTTAGGCCTTTCTTCGACCGACTCTGGGATGAATTTTTGCCGTCGAAGACAGTCGGCAACAAACGCAGGTGGTCTTCGATGGTGCGCTGTCAATCGGATGCGGTGATGCTCCTTGTGAGGTGAATATTTAAATCCCCATGTTGGATGCAGCCATGTCCGAGTCTAATTGTTGGTGATAAAAGCACCTCAGGAGCCTATCCAAGCCAAAATGTTGGTAACACGATCCTGAGCATCGTGACGAGTGACGAGTTTTACGAACTTCTGGGGCGTCTTATACTTTATCCGATGATACAAGACGGCCAGAACTTACTAGGTGGTTTAATGCAACGGGAATGTATAATGTTCACCATACTCACATGAGCCTGGCTAGGAAATTCGATTCGTCAAGATAATGCCGAGGCAACTTTGCGGGATCGGGAAATGATGGTCCGCAGCTACGAGCTCGTTGAGGAATTGCGCGAAACCCTACCTTTCGGGGTGAACGGGGACGCATTCTTGATATGGAACAGGGTAAAACAGTGCATTAACTTCAAAGGTCTACCCCACGGCAGCGATGGGTGTCCTATATGCGAGCATATCAGAATTTGGAGGCCAATCTGGTTGCTGATTGGAGCAACCACTGGCCTAGATCAATTTCTGTCCGAGTCGATTTCATGTTCATATCCGCGGTGTCCGGATCCTGAATCGCTTCAGGTCTGGAGCTGTACGGGATGTCAAATCAAACAATACTGCAGCAGGAGATGTCAGGAGGCGTAAGTTGAGATCTCCCCCTCCCCCACTATGCACTTTAAATTGGTTATTTCAAGGGATTGGGTACTCCCGGTAACACCGCACAGGGTTGAGTGTGTCCATAGTAGCACGAGCCATGATATCAGGGCCAAGTTGCAGGAATCGTAGCTTGGACAATTTCAGCCAGTACAATCACGGGTGATTGCATTCAAGAACGATTTTATACTTATGTTTACGATCCTTGGTTATTTTATAGCACCTTATTCAGAGCCACATCCCTTGACCATGAATTGCGCCTTGCAACTTTTGTAATCACCTCTCTAGACTACCGCCCAACCCCGAAAGCGTCCGCTGTGGCGGCGATCCAACGTATACATTAACACATTCACCTGCACGTACTCCCCCCGGACAATTTTAATTAATACCCTCCGCCCGTCATGATATTTAATGAACCGTACGGCGATTAGCAACTTCCAAGGGGCAGCACAACTATTCCTGTCTCAATCGCGATATCCCTGCAAACTCGCTGCCCACGAGAGAAACCGATACACTGAAGCAATTCCTCAAAACATGCCACTTGAATGGTGCATCAAGCGTACCCAGGGACTTGTAAACGGCCGTACACTTTTTGTTAGCTTGGTTGTAGTCCAGTATGAGGTTCTTAATCACAATCCAGATTGGAGCTTGTTCAAACCCCCAATTGGCCTTATTTCGAATACCGAGTCGAGGCTTCTCTGCTTATGCAGGGGGCGACATGTATGCGTCGGTGTATAAATGTATGTGTGTATATAGCTGCTAAATACATGTCGTACCAACTGTGGTACTACGAATGGAGTCAAACCGGCGGTTTGGGGGACGCCCGGGCCGCGTAGCGGCGTCGGGTGTGAGCCAGGGCCCCCGAGACGCGAGTACGACTCGTGGGTCGGGTAGACAAGAGACTTCATCCTAAGTGACAAAGAATAGTGGGCAGGACAAAAAGGCACCGAGGGCGTGCAACGTGAACCGAGTGCGAGTGACATGGTCGCGAGCAGCAGGCCGCTCGGTGCCACTGTGTAAGCGCCAACCCTAGCCTGCCCCAGTATTAGTCGTGCGCCTCCGTGGGCTATGGTAGGACCCCCTATTATCCTGGGGGAGGTATCCTGAACTTCCAGACATCAAGTATAGGGCCCGCCAGCGAGAAAATTTGGGTTTCCGGACATGGAACCCCCCCGAAAACCGGGTTGGGCAGGGGTAGGCATCATTGGATTCCGGACATCACATGAGGTGCCTGGCAGGTGGGCATCCTGGGAATTCCAGACATTGCATCACATGCGAACTTTTTTTTTTCCATTCATATTCACATGCAGGATATATGTGCTTCTGCTACATTTCAAAAAACGGAGTCGTGCCAAGTATGTATCCCTGTAAATTTCCAAGGATGTGTGCTACACACACTAATAACATGATATGTGGTGGTTTCAAGGGGTTCAGATTGAAGGATACCTCTAGGAACGGGGCACTTGCTCAACCTCCTTGAGCTCCATGTAGCTTGGCAATTTGTCATCGGGTGAAATTTGCTTATAAATCATATAGGGTTGCCAGTCTCCACACGAGGCGCTTCATGAGGCTTGATAATCGTTAATGCCTCGGGGCCGACTCGCTTGCTTCACTCCTGAGCCACTCCGGTCAACACTAGTTTACCACCGTACCACAAGCAGTGATATCTTCCGACCCGGACGAACCCGGTGAGAGTTAGTTGAAGGTGGGAGCTAATAATACCAACTTGATGCCCAGGGCGTTCTCATTGATAACTCCCATTCGACGTCGTCACACCTGTATCAAAGATTCCTAGTTTGTTATGGATGTCACCAATTCACTTGACTGGAATGCTGTGCTCCCGGACCCAATTTTTACGGACATCTTCCACAGAATTAATCATGGCCGACTTCGTGATGGGAGGGCGGTCGCAATCAAAAGTCCTGGGATTTCTTGGTCGCGCGAGGTAGGAGAGCCTATAAAGTGACCTAACCTCTGGTTCGGATAATCCCATTCACCCTACAGAGAATGCCGAAAGTGCTCGACATCTGGGCCAAATGCAACCATCCAAACATTGTCCAATTAATCGGGCAAGTGGCGTTTCAAGGGTTACCTGCTGCCGTGTATACGTGGCACGAATACATTAGCATACGGGATTATCTGGAGTGCTATCCCACGGCAGATCGCTATCAGTTGGTAAGCCCACACCCGGACACCAATGCTTTTGCTATGGCATCCACTCACATGTGTTTGGTCTGAGTATCAGAGCGCTCAGATATGCGAAGGTGTGGCATACTTGCATGCCAATGACATTGTCAGACCACCCATCTCTTCCATGCCTACTATCTTACTAATCGGCAAACCATAAGATACACGGAAGATTGAGTAGCGTGAGTTGGGTTATAAGCTGGAAGATCTTACACATGCCTGTTTACCTTCATCGTACATATAGGAGCAAATTCCGGTTTCAAGCGAAGGAGTTCCTCGTATCCAGTTATCCGTATTCACATCCTCGTCCTCGGTTATAATGGATGGCAATGCGGGTTATTGGAGTGCACCTTGGATGGTGAGCCTTTTCCTGTATAATTACTAGTAAACGCACTTTGAACTGGTTCTACAGGCACCCGAATTATTCAAGTTGGGATCCAAACGTACATTAGCCAGTGATGTTTACGAACTCGGTATGGTACGTCGGCTATATATCACTATTTGGTCGGAAACTGATGCAACTTCAAAGACCATATTGGCAAGGAAAACTTTTGTGTGATTCGAAAAGGATGGAGAATTGAGAGCAACTTCACTGATAGGAAACCATCACCCGAGAAATACCGTATGGCGATGACAGTGACATATTTTCCATCAAGCGAAAGGTGGAGGAAGGAGAACTCCCCCCGAGGCCAACAGATACGATACCAAACAACGATGCTGGAAACGCAATCTGGGATATCCTCTGCGAATGCTGGTCCTTTGACCCCCAAGATCGTGCATCTGCGAAGGATGTACGTAATGTTGTGAGCCTCTGAGATGCCATTCTCCGCCCTCCACGGAGCTAATTTCTTGTTCATCACCTCAGATGCGTACGGTGTATCAAGTTCAAGGTGGGGATCCGTCCTAATCTCTTGGCCCAGAAGCCCTTGATCGTGCAAGATTTTGTAGACGGCGTGGCACTCAAGGTGCCCAGACTAGTGGTCACGGAAAAGACGGTAAGTCGTCCTTGTAATGTGCTGAGTTATCTTCCTATCGCTTAAGCTCTCGCTTACCCTGCATGCCTCAGACCATCTGGGACCTGGTTATGCATTACGAACAGCACCGCCTCAGGAACTATACAGACTTATTACAGCAGGCCGGTATTGCCGTAGCTATCCCTCTCTTTGACGCCGCACTAGCAAATGTTTTCAAGGTCGCCCTATCGGACAAACAATGTGTCGCGGTAAAGTGTGTAAAGCACGTTACCCCACACAAAAAACTAAAGGTACAGTCACCTAGCCAATAAGCCTAACCCAGGATTAACAGAATTAATGTAGCGTGCTGCTCGGGAGTTATCTTGTTGGTCATCCCATGAGCACGAAAACATTCTACCTGTTCTTGGGTTTGCTGTTGTGAGAGGGGACTTAGCAATGGTGTCGCCATGGATGAGCAATGGGTATGTCACGGAATACGTTGCTAGAAACTTGAACTGCGACCGCCTTGGACTAGTGAGTGCGGTTTATGGGCTGAAACACTACAGTTGAACCTTTCTCAATCAATCGTTTGTAGTGTATCCAACTGGCAAGGGCAATTGCTTATCTCCATGAACATAACGTTGTAAGTTACATGATGACCATATATGCATGGAACCAACACTCAGTCACTCTCAATACTCAAGGTACATGGTGACATTAAGGGTGTAGGTCTCTGTGATATCGATATGCAAAACATGACGAGTAGTGACATTGCCGTGCATTACTCTAGCCAAATGTGCTGATTTCAGACGAAGGCATGATCCAGGTTACCGATTTTGGGGTGTCAGTCATGGATCATCAGGAAATTGAGTTTAGTTCCACATTTACTCGTGGCGGCACTCAGCGATGGTTGGTCAGTGAAATTCATGTAAGCCCTGGTTCCTATGCTCACAGAAGGTGGGGGAGGCTCCTGAGATTCTGCATGGTCGAACCGATAGCACCAAAGAAGCAGACATATACGCGTTAAGCATGGTTCGTGTTTCCAGATGGTTGGATGAGGGGTGCTAATCTTCTCGCACTAGACCATGATTGTGGGACCTCATTCATTCTATTTTATAGTTAAGACTCACTGGAAGGAATCATAGGAAATATACACTGGAGAGCAGCCATATGGTCCCGTGACCTGGTTTGAAGTGATGACATCAGTCATAAACTACGAACTACGGCCAGCTCGCCCAATCAGGCTACCAATCGATATCACAGGGAACAGAGTTTGGGGACTGATAACCCGGTGCTGGGCGGGGGACCCAAGCAATCGTCCAACAGCCAGCGAAGTATATAATCGGCTACGTCGCCTTGTCAGTGGTTAGGTCTTGGCTAATGAGGTGATAGCTGAGCCTCTGAAATGCGAGCATATGTGTCCTGTTCTTGTATGCAGTGGTTGAGATGGGGGTTTATATACACCCGCCAGTGCTGTTCTCTATCTGTGATGAATCATCAACCTAGAGTGCCTGTAGGTCGGATTGAGCAGCCCCGATTTACATACAGAAATGCATAGAGAGCGTGTGTAGATCGCTAGCTGTCAGCTCACAAGGGTCCAGAACGGGTTTTGACAGGTTCTGTGTCATTACGATGCGTTCGCTGTCAATCCGAACGGGCCTGGGGGGTCTAGACCAGCCACCGCAGATCATAGCACTGATGGGCCATCCAAATAGGTGTGACAAGCTTGTTTTGCTTGTTTAGTGGGTTTCGTGAGTAAAGTGATGGGTACGACAGTTTCATTCACGCGTTTAGTGTGACTTCGGCTCATTTCGTGTACTAAGTTAGTGCCTTCGAAATATTTATATAACTTGAATACGTGTTACTTGAGACTACAATCCAGTCAGTCACAAAGCAGCTGCCCCCACTTTCGCCAGTGTGACCGGTTTAGAGCCCCGATTCGCCAGTCTACCATTCTATCGACCATCTCCGGTCCACCTACCCATCGCATTCGCTCTGGTCCACCCGTTTGCATGCATATACCCACTTCCTACATTTACCTCTCACCTTGCGTGCTTCAACAGTCCCCATGACTGATCAAAGCCACGCCGTTGGGCACTGTCCTGTCCAATTCTTTTGGGACGTGATCACGAAGCATTTCACTCACCTGGAAGGATTATTCCGGTTAGATAATGTTGCGAGAGCTCGTACAAGAGCTGTGAGAGGGGGCTTCCTTGGGTGGCTTGATCCCGGCATTTCAGGATACTCTCGCATATGTTCCGCCGCCCAGCCTCAGTTGAGGCATTTCGAACTAGAGCGCTCAAAAACGCGACAGTACGGTCGTCTGGTGTTCTTGAATCGTATAATTCCAAGATAGCTAGAGTGGCTGTCATCCAGGGCTTCATCGTTGAAGGGGTGAACAAAAAGGTCACGCCAGCTTGGACCGCAGGATATCAAATGGCCTCTGAGTAATCGCAGGGGTATTGGAAATCTTGGCGTTCGTGCCCCAGTCGATCGCGATTGCCCCTCGTAGTTGACCACAGCATGTGTCCGTTAGATTAGCCCGCCGTGCCCGCTCACGCATCTGTTTCGCCGGCTCAACTCAGTGGTATACTCGGGTGCGTCCTGGTAGTTTCGTGATAACGTTGCTGGCGTGACACCCTATATTAACGATAGGTTTTCGGGTTGGTGCAATAACGTGATGGGGCAATATCTCGGAGGGCTCGCGCGGCCTGGCTCGCGCGGGTAACGTTTCTTCTCCGACTTCCGGCTTCACGTTGGGGACCCGATGCGTACAGGCAGTCTTGAAGGCTTGGGAGAAGCATACGAATCCTTTTCTCGCTCCGAATTTATCTCGACCAATGACCGGACACCTCCAGCACCCGTTCCGAATCGAGAAGGGATTGGTTGGCCGAGACTACTCATCGTTGGATTGTCTACGCTTATATCTGGGAGCCTAGATGCAATAGTGTGGTCTGCGAGGCGGCGCGACACAGAAGTCATCTCCTGCGTATGATCCCCATCGCTTGTCGGCTCGAAACCGCTCTCGAGCTCATAATTTTCCACATCAACACATGATGTTTGACCAGGCGGGACAGGTTCGTTCGACATGGGCTCGCGCAAATGCCACAAATTCCTCAATTCTTGTCCATACGGCCCTTGGGAGTCGCATTCCAACTCATCCTGGTTGCAAGGCGTCCTCGAGTTCCTGGGGCCATCAGGAAAAACACTTCTGGGCCTTTCAGACGATCTAACTTAGCAGCTAAGGTTTATAGAGGTCCTCTGTGTTTCATGCGCTTCACTCTCAAATAAGCATCGGCGCTGCTAAACTGTCAGGTTTAGCATCAGGTTTAGCAAGTTTAGCACAATTGGCATGGTCCTTGCCCGGTTTTGGGCAATGTTTTCGCGTTACTAATACATTCTTTGACACTTTGACAATGTGCACTCAAGCCTCACTGGATTCCTAGCTGGAACCCACGCCACCGGCCCTGAAGGATGTGGGCAAACTACCCGAGCCATTGTGTGCCATTGTGGTCCCGCTCCCCCACCATCGTGCCCGACGTACCACCAGCTCACTGTTCAAACCTCGTACTCGGGGGTGGTTTTGCAAAAGAATGGCAATGAGGCACAAATCAAAGAAAAATAATGGTGAAAATGGTGCGACAGCCCCTGATTGGAAATTCAGCTTGGCCAGCTCGGACGCACCAGAAGTGGCCACCCCAGCTTAACCGCACTTAACCTGAGGCGATTAGCTGGGACCGCGCTTATTCCGGGGAGAAATGTCCAAAAGCTGGAGAACCTTTATAAGTTGTATGTAACATGTGTCTAGTGTAAGTCATATAAATATAACACCGACAAAATATTGGCTGTAAATTGCACTGGTGGCTCACAAGGCAGGATGATTACCAAAACCGTCCGGTTTCCCGGGGTCCTACGGTATCGCAAAAAAAGCACCCAAACACGATGAAAACCAGAAGTCCAGATAATCCATGTATCATGGGTTTTGCCTTATTCACAGAGTCTTGACATAATTCGACAGTTAATCCTAAGACTTGGCAACCTAGAGCCACTGGCAGCCACTCTGGGGTCATGTGTAAGGGGTAGCGCCACGGTCAGGTGTCTCCCCCTGTATCTGCCTCTACTGTACCTGCTGCCTAGATTCTCGACATGCGCGGTTTGACCTAATGATCATGTAGCGCTTTATAAATGTATTTTTTTTAAAAAAAGCGCCACGGTCAGGTGACCGCGGCGTGGTTTAGAGCCCGGCGCTAGCTGGGCTTGCTCGTTATCGTTGATCTACCACCAGTTCCCACCCGTTTCGTTCGTTCTTTTCATGACTTTTCCGCCATAGTGTCTTCTTCTCTGTCCATTCTGTCTATATACATCGTACACGCTGGACACCCCTGGGGGCAGCAAGGGATTCGATAGCTATGAACGCAGAGGAGAAACCGGGGCCGGGCACAGCCACCCTACTACAACGCGTTCCCTCGACGTCTGACCCTCTCGAGGCCGCCCTTCGGCCTTACATCAGGCTAGGCGTTCGCATGTGAGCCATCCGCGCCTCTTGGTCCCCCGGTGAGATGGAATTCCTGATTGAACAACGATTGAACAACGACCGAGATAGACCAACGATGGGCAGATTTACGAGGACGCTTAGTGGATGCTTGACGAGTCGTTTGTCGGACACTCGTACGGCAAAAAAGTGGGCCGTAAGGAGTTCGTCGTAAAACCTCACTGATTGGTCACCTGGATGTCCATATGGGTTGATTAACAACGCTCCACGTGCCGCTATTCATTGGGGGGGTCTCATTAATAATTGAACGATCAACCGGTAAATTTAATACGTCTCAAGCGACCCAAACACCGGTCAAACGATATGTTCAAGAACTCGGCCAAGGTCGAGCGACCCTGAAATCGTGAGTTCAGATATGCGTAAAGCGCCTAGTGAACCCCCCTGATAATACTATCCACTCTACATGAAAGTTTCCATGACATGAACGCCTGCTGTTGGCTTTGCGCGGCCAATCTGGCGGGTACGAAGGGAGCCATGACACTTCAACTACAGTAGTGTTTGATAATTACATTACTGGGAATCGATACATTTATAAAACCTTTCGTCCAAGCTGATGGAATGCCCCTATAAAAGATGTACCTCTCCGAAGAGAGCTACAATTCCACAGTGCCCAGGCCGTGAGGAACGACACTATGGCGGCCTAGGATGGTAGTAAGCGTAATGGTTTATTTCTTTATCCGGTATCCAATCTCATACTCATCCCCAACTACCAAGCGATCGGGTTTCCCTGTCGAACCCGGGAAGGCTGGGGGTAGACGTTTGATATAATGACACGACTTTGGGATTTGGAGTGTATGCGAGGACTTGTTCGCCCGTAAGTCATTTCTAGTGCACTAGTGGGGAATACGCGGAAAATAATCACTATTTTATCTTTCAAATCACAAGGCAAGGCTCCGTTAGGGGATATCACCCATATTTAGCGAGCTCTTGAGATTCATTGATGATCCCAAGAAACGACGTTTCAGTTCAAGTTGCGGAACCCGCCGTTGATATATCCCTGTCTGATAAGATAACGGAACTTTGATTGTGGCTGTGTTAGTACAAACCCCACATTTTTCAAAAGTTATTTGGTTCCCACTCACTACATCTATCCTCATGGGTAAGAGCGCAAAGTTACACAAAAGGCCTCGAAAGGTCTGTAGGTTTATTCCGTCATTAGTAATGGGACTCAAAATATTTCGTTCAGGGCAAAGTCTCCAGTTCCTCTACCTCGCACGTTAAATCCCAGTCCAATCCCGTCGCTCCGCCTCCCCAACCCCAAACTACGAAATCCAAGGCAGATAAAGCGAGGAAATTAAAAAATAAGGCATCTGCAAGTGGCCGGGAAGGGCATGTACTAGGCGGTGCTGACTACGTTACACTTATGATGGGTGGCCGAGTCAAGGCGAGGGAGGAGGCTTTGAAGTTACCAGTAGACGATGATTGACCATACCATGCCAATCTCAAGAAAGCAAGACGAGGATGCCCGTAAATCTTCGTAACTCATACGACTCGGCGATACGTCTCGAGAATGCCTTTGTATAAATAGCACCGGCGGATGTTGGACTGTGTCGCCGACGAGATGGTCATTTGAAGCCATTCCGGCTTTGCCTTTGGTTGACTCATTAATTGTTATGATACTAGTTTCCCCTTACGAATTCTATTGGACTTCTTGGGAAATATCTAGTAATCATATATATCAACTTGAGACAGACTAAGAACATCAGGCGCGTTGGCGCATAGACAGCTTCTAATCCTGGATCATGTCATCAAATTCGAAACCGAGGTCATCTCTATAAAACCAAATATAGGAGGGGATACAATCGGAATCATTGTCCGCAATCGAGTGTACAAGAAGAGCGCACTGGGGTGCTACATTTCGACTGTGGCAACGAAGAATGGACGTGTCCCTGTATGAAAACGAAAAGAATGATATAAAGTCATTCAAATGTGACATGTAATTTCCATTTGCCCAAGTAAACGAGGGTCAAGGTGCGCCAAGGGGTTGTTTGGAGGGGGGGATTTACATGCGGCGCGGAGTTTTACGAACGCATTCTTGTTCTCCCTTGTCGTTGATGGACAAAGTATAGCCTCTTAGACAGGTATCTGGGTTCACCGCGCAATCAGCAACCAAGCGAATACGCATATAATTGCTGAACTTACAAATCATGCATTTGCCCTCGGTACAACTGGTTCCGCGTACCCCAGGGAGATCGACACAGGAGATACCACGGCCGGTCGAGCTGCATCCACCACAGTTGTAGAGATCTTCCGAGGGCTTGATACATTCATAAGGCTCGTTTGAGGAGCTACAGAATTACGGTAAGTCTTCGCTTGCATGAACGATCAAGGATACTCACATGGTCGCAGTCGCACGGTCACCATTGAGAGCCGGAGGTGGATTGATCGGGCATGCGGTCATTTCAGAAGGGCATTTCTGGAGCGTTCCATCAGGTCCGAGAATGGGTTGATTGCGCTTTTCTTTTCCATAATGCCCCGAAGGTTGGGGATAAGAAGTGCATGTAGACTAAAGACAATAAGTACGAGTCAGGATCAAGGGGTAATAGCCTCACCTCGCACCACTTGATACCCCACTTGTCTTTCTTGAGAACCGCGGTACATCCGTCCTTTAGAGGTGTCTATAGGTGCAGATTGTGAGGCATGGTCCTGGATATGCTTGGAGAACCACTCACTGTCTTCAACCCCAAAAGACAAACGCACTTGTCCTTGTGTACATTGGGGACCAAGATATAAGGGAATGGGCATGCCTTGTCAAAGGTGGCCACTACGGTGGACGCCAAGGCAAGGAGTGAGGCTGCAATGAACGAAGGACGCATGACTGAAAATCGGTTTCAGCGATACCCGTGATCAGAGAAATTTCAAGACATACCTCAAAGCAATACTCGGCTACACTTCAAACACAATGTTAACCAAGACGAAACGTCGAAGAGGCGTGGACGTACCTTGCAAGGGGCACGAGAGGGGGGCGAACAAGCAACTTCACGCTGTTCCTCGTTGAATAGGGCAAGTATTAATAGTAGGGTATGGACGTGGTAGAACACTGTCGAAGAGGCCAATGGTGACCATGCTGAGGTCAGGGATGTTTGGCTCCGATTCCAATAAATTAGCAAGGGTCCGCGCGGATACGACGAAACCCCGCCTGCTTGTGTATGTAAAACGTGGGGAACAACATTAGTAGATAATACCGAAGCGGGCGATTGTGAGAATGTAACACGAAATGGGGCGTTGGTGGTTAAGAGATGCCGGAGTAAGACATACCATCCTCGGCCCACACAGGGTCGAGCTTCCCCAACAGTTCTGGCGGCCGCCTCTGGGAAGCACAAAGCCCCCCGAGCCGCTCA